>APFE031720495.1:0-47950 GCA_000404065.3 Pinus taeda | reverse complement strand
TATTTCAGATGCAAGAGCAAGAGGGTCATTATTTTGCAGTTCAAGAGTGAAGAGTTTAATCATAAGTTGGGCGACTTCAAGTGCAGAATGTGAGTCATAGAGCTCTTTTAGCTTTTGTAAAGCTTCAAAGGCAGTTGAACATGTTGTAAGGTGATGACTCACCTCTTATTTACAGACGCTGCTATTAATGCATACGCTTTGCTGTTCTTGTTTTCCCAAATGGAAAGCTCTTTGTCTGAGGTAGGCTTTTCTGGGTCACTGTCTCCTTCTCCGACACACACTCCTTTCCACAACTCATTGAATATGAGGGTGTGTTGTATCATCCGGGACCAATCAGGATAGTTCTCCTTGCCAGTGAGAACTATTCCTACCATAGAGATGATTGAATGCATTCTATAAAAGATATACTCCTGCTGATAGAAAAAATACTTCTGCTGATACACAGTGAAATTGTACTCAAAGGGGAAAAAAGATTTCAAATACTTTATGCACTATGTTTTCTTCAAATCCCTCCCAAGTTTATAAATATATCCTCATATAATATTTCCATATCACCTCCTTTTTTTTTCTTTTAAACAAGAGCTCCACGCACATATAAAGTCAACAATGGATTCAAATGGAAACCATTCAATATATATACACTGGACCATTCGCTGGACCATTCATACCACCATTCAACGGATTCAAATGCAACAGATTCAAATGTAGTTCAATACAAAGGCGGTGTATATCACTCAATAAAACCGCAGTTCAATACCATTCAACATTTCAAATACCATTCAATCCGCACAGTTCAATAGAACAGTGTTAATACCAGGAGAAACTTGTACGCTATGTTAAAAAAAGGCTTGAACGCTGTGTTAAACTCCATTCAACGCAGTTTAATATATACATTCAACGTAGTTAAACAGGAAAACTGGACAACGTTAAAACCATTCAACGCAGTGCAAGCCATAGCGTTTCAAATATCGCAGTTTAATGGGACAGCATTTTAAATACCATTCATCCTTTCAAATAAAACTCAACGACGTTAAAAACCATTCAATATTCAAATATCGCAGTTCAATGGGACAGCGTTTTAAATACCATTCATCGTTTCAAATAAAACTCAATAGAGTTAAAAACCATTCAATATTCAATGCAGTGCAAGCCACAACGTTTCAAATATCGCAGTTCAATGGGACAATGTTGATACCACTCCTCAGCGTTGAAACTCAAACGCATAGGCATATATGCAGATAAATTCAGTTCAAACTCAAACGCATGGGCAACATTACCATACCATTCAACAACGCATACCAGTGGCGTATCTCTACAGTGGCACCATGTCAGGCCTCAGTATAGACAGTTGTGCAGTGCGGCAGAGGCAGGTTATTTCAGAACAGAAGGGAATAAGATAGAGGCAAAGGCAAAGGCTAGGACAGAGGAGTTACAAGGAGCATAATATCTAAAACAAGGAGCTAGCTCTGATACCATGTCAGGCCAGGCAGTAACTCCACAAAACAAACAACTGATTCATATATTATTCCATAGGTAGGTCATTGTTATATACAATAGGGAGTGATTGTTCAGTTCATCTCCCGATGACTGTTGACATTCCTAATTTATTTATTTACATAAAATTCCCCAATCATGAAGATTAGGTGTGAACAGATTGCACGACTATTTCTTGAATAGGCACATAAAATGCATGCTTGTCCCACTAATAGTCATGCATAATATGTGCCTTTCAATGAGATTACCAGGAGGTTTCTAATCCTATGACCCTATGGATTTCTTTCCCTCAGATGCACCCATTATGCAAGTATCTAGCCGGAACCCATGGGGACCCCATGGGTATCCTTATGACACAGACAACTACTACACGACTACATTGTAGTTGCTCACACAATCGACTTTTCACCACTAAAAATAGGTCATACAGGTCTCCTTGTACGACCTACCTACCCTAAATCACCAAAATCACAAAGGTGGGTATGACGTTCTCTTACCTATCCCTCCTCGTGTGCTTCTCGGGTGCACAAGATGACTACAACATGAGAACTCGTGGAATCAAATAGCACTCCAAGAGTAGCAAGTACATATGAGGTGGAATATGGTCCACTTTGTCAATATATTTCCCTCTTTTCATCTTCCTAAACCCCGTATAAGAGCTCAAGAGCTCCATTCACAAACCCATCATAAACATAAGGATCAAGACCATGCCATCTTCATCATGGTACCCTTCATTCCATTTCAACCCAAACTCATTTTTTGGGCCCGATGCATGCTGAAAGTGCCCTTTAAGGAATTCCTTCTCATGTTATTTGATTAATCTTGTTCAACACATTTCCATATATATGTTTTTATCAGTATGTTTTCACTTAAGGTATTGGTTGTTGAAGTTGTGGTACATCAGTAGCTTCCCTCCAAAATTAGTACCTCATTGACCATCAACATTGAAGGTATCATTCTCCACCCAACATGATATTATTCCCTCAAACATTTTATATCCTAGCATCATTTATCCAAAATGTACCATAGGGTCCATCATCTCAACCACGTTTATCAATCCCTTCCCTTGCACATGGCAAATGTCCATGCCAGTCGATAGAACCTTCCCATTCATGAATCACCCCATGTTGTAGACCTCTCACAACATTGGTTCCATGACCATACACTCAAGCTCAGGAGTCATTTCACTTGTGTCCCTTCATTATTAGCCTCATTTTCTTCCTCTTCACGTATTTCTTACCAACCCCACTCCGGAGCAACCTCATTATTTTGCGACCAATCAAGTCAAATGCACTACCAAGTTCTATATTTAGCATATCATCGCTCCACTTGCATAGCCCATTTGCATCACTTCATCTTCCTCATAAACTACACACCAAGATGAACCAATGGGTCCCATACCCTCTACACAAAACACTATATCTTCATCATCATGCAAGTCACCATTTTTATGGGGCACTCGCCCCTGTGTTTGTATGTCCCAAATCACATTTACAATCTATTGGAAAGTGTACAAATATTTTTTAGGAAAAGAGTTCCCACCCATATCTTCATGTATCATACCCAACAATAGTCCCAAGTCACCCTTGGTTGGAGATCGATAACTGCATCCATTGGTCATTCATCACGCTAGTCAAAACATGCTCACCAATACCCTAAATGTCCTACCAACTCCCAATATTCTCCCATAGATGAATTTTTTAACTATCGCCACTCACATTACAACTCCAACATTAGGTGATTGACCATATCCATTCATATTATCCACTTTCATTAGCATGCCTTGTTGTCCCATCATATTACATTCATCTTCTCTGGCATGATTCCCTAAATCATAATTTTCGGTGGTTGATGCCTCTTTCCTGTCGACTTCAACACACATTTTCCAGGATCATGGAAATACCTTTGATGCTCCCCTCCCTTAAGGGACACTAGTGCACCCCAAGGAGATACACTTGGCCTAATGTATCCCTTATCAAGCATTTCCTTCAACTACAACTTTAGTTCCACTAACTTTGGAGTGCTCATCTTGTAACGTTATTTTGATGTTGGTGTTGCTCTTGGTACTAATTCAATAGAAATTCCCACTTCCTATGAGATGAAAAATCTAAAATATTTGCTAGAAATAAATTGTAAAATTAATACCAGATAACATACCTCTTCAAGAATTCTGCATCCTCAACATCCTTACCTTTATCATTGGAAACATGCACTAAACAATACACATCCTTTCCTACAAATGCGCATTTCCTGCATAGTTGTAAACATTGTCATTCACATAGGCTTCTTCCTACCCCGAGGGATTCTCTTTTCTCCACCATCATAGAAGCACTTAATAGCATTCTCATAATAACCCACCTTAGCCCTATGAATGTACAACCAATCCATACACATAATCATATTTTATGATCCCAATGGAACCATATTCAAATGTGTTGATGTAGGAATACCATTCAGCTCAAATGCATAAGATCTTACCCAATGATGAACTGTTTTCTTATTATTTTTAGCCAAATTCACTAACCAAGACTTTCCATTCATGTCTTTTCTCAAACCTCACTTGTCCACCAGGTCGGGATTAACATAACTATAATTAGATCCATGATTAATCAAAATGGAAACAATTCAATCATAGAGATTACCTTCCATCTCAATAATGGATGTCTAGTGATTTGTTTTCTTGTTATTAAATGTTGCATAGATATGAGGAATGCTCTAGCCCACATCCCCAAGTTTTTACACCTCCTGAGCACTCTAAATATGAGGTATTCCACCCTAATACAATAGAAAAGCATTCTTTTGATGATGTTTTCCACATATCCAACACTGCAATCATTCTCTGCCACTGCCCGTATTCTGTTTCTCTCTAGGATTAGGTCCATGTCCCTTATCTACCGCATTAAAATTCTTGTAAGGAGCAACATCTTCCTTATCACCTACATCCTGAGGTTTTCCCCACTTTGGAGGCCACTTTATTTTAGTCTTATCATACCCTTTCCAGCCCTTCTTAGACTCAAACTTATCCTTTGATTTCTCATAACAATGCTTCAAATTTCCAATGATTCCCTCCGTGACTAAGGTTCATCGTACTCAATCCGTTCCTTGAATGCTAATGGTAGTTCACTAATAAATATGTAAACCTTCATCTTCTCATCCTTCAGATAAGGCACATACCTTAACAACTCTAAGAACTTAGTTGTGTACTCCTCATGTGTCATATATCCCATCTTCAGCTCATACAAATCCTTGGCCTTACCGTCATAGTATGTTTGTGATAAGTACTTATTTGGAAGATTCTTTTAAACTCATTCCAACTCACATCCTTTGTCTTAATACCTCTGACATGCTTCACATATTCCCACTAGATGTTTGTTTTCCCTTTGCGATTTAAAATAACTATCTTGACCTTCATGTTCTCTGTGTAGTCATTTTGCTCAAAGAACTTCTTCATCCAAAGAATCCATGCCTCTACATCTTCTAGTTTCTTCAACTCTACATCAAATGTGGGAGGCTTGGAATTATTTAACTCATTTGGAAAGTATCCCCTATCAATCCTCCTAATAGGATGATAGCAATGATTAACATGATACCAATATGAACCATAATTAGAGTAGAACCCATAACCAATACCTCTCCTATCAGGTGTATCCAAGAACCTACTATCTATGACTGTATTTTCTACGTCTGACATATTACCTCAATGAAACCTAATAGCATATGCCCCATTAGTCCTTTCCTCCTCTCAATAATTGATCTGTGGTTATCCATGTCTCTGCAAATCTGACAAAATATGAAGGATAACTTCTTTGTCTTCTTCTTTCTTTTCCTATGCCCTATAATGTCTTTCCTATAACTCTATGAGTCTACCATTATCCACCTTGAAACATTTGATTTCTTCCTTTAAATTTCTCAAGGTATATGCTATGTCAGGAGAGTAGTCATCTCTTGGCTACTCATATGATCTATAATGAGAGTCACATGAATTGTAATCAACCATTTTTCTAGTTATCTCTAATATTCCTCTTGATGCAACATACCATTCCAAATAATGAAATAAAAACGTAATAAACATACCTCAATAAAGTTTAGGGGAGGCTATCTTGTCTACAAAATTAATCTAGATTGGCATGATACATGAATATACATAATCATATATATATATATTTTGACATCGTGCATGATAACACTAATTGTATACAATGACCTCATGCATGCAACCATAACCATGGAAATGCATGCATAATAGTGACATAGAAATTGACATGCATATATTATAGTCACTTTTACCCCGAGGTCTAGTATTGCAACCATGCGTTGGTACCACCTTGTAACGCCCCCTCCCACATTTACACAGTTTCACTTTCATGCGAGGGTAAACATGAGATGAAGATTTACTATGACATGACTCGACCTCCTAGCTCCAGTTAAGGAAGTGGGGTCTACAACTGAGACTTACTGGCCACTAACTGAAATCCTACATAGACTACAGATCACCCAGGAGCTGAAGAAACGCCCCACGCTATCAATCCTTAAGTTGAAATTGTGTTTCAATGACCTAGACTCTCAACCACAACCTTTAAAATACTTGGATAAAGTTGAAGGCCTCCACCGGAACTCACAATCCTTGCTTTATGGGGTTGTGACCTAAATTACTCAGTTTAGTGCCCGTGGTCCTCAGATCTAAGACATAATTCTCGTCCATCCTCTAGAACACTGCCTAAAACTTCCCAAAACTTTCTAGAATGATAAATGGCTCTGTTAGAGCCTATATTTACCTCAGGCTGAAAAGGTAAGGTTCTAGGTCCACATCAAACCATGCTCAGCCTCGTAGCTAGCCCTATGAGGACAGGAGAGGGCTCTCTCTGGGTAAATCTCCGCAAAGATAATCGATGAGGCTCGAGATGACTGAAATAGAAGCTAATGTTAGGCTAGCTATAAAGTACGAGGGTTCAATTTGAGTTTTTAGGAGTTTTTGTGTTGAAACAGGGAAAGGGAAATTTGGGCTTGGGGATGAGGCACAGTTTTTTGCAGAGGTCTATTTCGGGCAAGGTAGGCGATCGTCTTGATGCTTTTAAAGGGAATGAATGGGTAGATCAGACTGGTGAGGAGCTAAGGAGAGCAAGAAGCTTTCAAGGATTCTCCTTAAACAGATGAAAACATGGAAAACCAAACAAACTTAAAGGCAGAGCATAACAATCTATGGATTCCACCTTAACACTTCATTTTTTCAATTGCAGAAGATGAGAGAAGGAAAATGATACACATAACAACTTACGATTACTGAGAGAAGCACACCATCAAAACATAAAGCCACATGGATCCCAAACAGTGCTGCAAAACCTTGGTCTTTCCTTAGCCAAAAATGCAGAGAAAATATGTACAATAGTATGCCAAAGCAATCCCAAGTGTCCAACCCTAAAAACGACTTATAAATTACATAATATAGACTAATCCAACCCATTCCCTTGCCTCTAGGGGTTGAGCTCATCATTCTAGGAGCTGATCCAACTGATTCTAAACCAAGTACTGAAGTCTAGGCAATCAAAAGAACTTTCCTCTATAAGTTAGGAAACTGATTCATTCATTTAATTTTCACTTTTTAGTGAATGAATCATCTAGAACAAGTAAATAAGTGGAAAAATTACATCATGTTTACCCAATTACATCAAGATAGATCAAAAATTACATCAAGAAGCAAAACTAGTCAAACTGGTTGAATTTCTGAGCTAGAAGGTGAAAAATTGGGCAAAAATCCTCTGTGCGCCGCGCCAAAATCTCTGTGCGTCATGCCACTTTGAGGCTGAGTTTGAGGCACTTTCTGAAGTCCAAATTAAGCCCAAGTGTGCTTGTTGGAAAGCCCTACCTGTCTACATTCCAACCCAAGTGGAACTTTCCAATTTGGTATACATTTTCCCCTCCAAAAGTGCATTCTCCGAAGACTACTTCCTGTGTGTCAAAATGGGGGCAGTGAGGTCATTTTTTGAATGTTTTTTGATCTTTTGGGGACACAGAACTTGATGAAATCCTTAGTTAATCAATGAGCATATATAACTTTCCATAAAAAACCCAGAAATATAAACTTTTTTCTATTTAGAGCTCCCTAGGAGAAGCGCGCGCCACATGGCACGGCACACAACAAGAAAAAGCTTGTTTTTTGCCCCAAAAATTTCAAAATGCAAAAATGTGCTCCAAATTCCTTGAAATTTGGGTTGTACCTTGTTCATCACATGTCATGCTAGGTCAAAGAGTCCTCAGCCAATATTCGAGGCCGATCTTGCTCTTTTTGCCTCTTTTGTCTTTTTGTTGCCTTCCTCAATTTTGCCTTTAGGCTCCTGATCCGAGCCTTGGAACTCATATTTCATGCCCTGTAATGGACAACCATATGCCTCAATAATGCATTGTCCTTTTCGGCCTTTTCCAGCAGCCTCTCTAGGTTGATGTTGATTCGCTCGAGCCAAGACTCACGGTCATCATTAATCACTTGCTCCAATGAAGTGAGCTCAATCCTCCTTTGTTGGGCAGCTTGGCGATTCTCGCAGATATTTTGCAACTCCATGATCTCCTATTGGTCCTCAAGCTATTTGTTCCTCTGCTCTAAGTATTTGATGATCCACTTAGCCCTCTCCAAGTTGAGGGATAAGGCTTGATCTCTGTTTTCTGCTCCTGAATGACCTCTGTAAGATGTGTACTTTGTGGGCCCCTGTCGGTATCGTCATCTTGAATGAGAATGCAGTCAGTCTCTTGTCCACCTGAAGGCCCCTCCTCCTGCATTTGCCTCTTGCCTTGGTCCTGTACCTACACTTGTGTTGTTGATGATGGCAACAAGACCGCTTCCACCCCAGGTGGAGATAGTACTTGTCGTGCTGCTGCAAACAATCCCCTCATGCCTCTTTGATAAGTGACATATGCCGGCACAATGGTAGTCTCTACCTCATGACCTCTATGCTACTGTGAAGGTTCACTCGGATCATGAACCACCTCCTGATGAGCCGCTGAAGCTATGAAAGACTCATGGGAGATGAAGTCTTCCCATGTGATACCCTGCAGGCCAAGCTGATGTACAACAATGATCTTGATGAGTGCATAATGATAAATTCTATTGTGCTGCTGTGCTGGAGTCTTCCTCCGCACAAGATTGGTCATTCTTGATGTTTTGGTACATAAAATATGGAATTTTCATGCATTTCACTCTTGTGAAATGCATCAATAGCCTGATATGGTATGCATAGAGGTGCGAGAAGCGACCTTCACAACTGAAGTATCTGATGATGAGTCTCATCAACGGTGCATAAGATTCCTTCAAAAACTAAAATGGGAATACTCTCCTGAGCTGCCTCAAATAGATAGGCCTGATGTAAGGTTCATAATATGATCTATCCAGCTGTTGTCCTTTGTTCCACTCTTCCCCTATGTTCGGTATCCTAGTGGCCTGAGAGATGGTCTCTAGCGTCAAGGTAAAGCCTACTCTAGCAAGAGTAACATGGTTATCATGCAAATGTAAAACAAATAACTGAACTAACTCCTAATGATGCTGAGTTTGAGTGACCATCTCACAATATTGAAAGCATGACATCTGCTGAAAGCATGTCATCGCAAGCAGGCAAGCCTGCAATTGAGTTAAGGAATGAGGCTCTTCTCTAACATGTCTACCACCCTTTCGCCGCCTTCTCGGTGCATTAAGCTCAGTGGATGAGTCACTTTGAGTTTCTGCTTCATATTCAGATGAATGACCCGATGACATCATTGTTGATATACAAATTGCCTTGAATGACTGCTGATGTATGAAACTGCTGTTAAGATGTGTTGAAATCTGCCACCAAGGGAAAATGTAACCAGGGAGTGTTAGGAAAGGGAATGATATGAATGGATGAGGGACTTATGGGGAGGAATTATGTTTAGGGGCATGTAGGAGGGTTTGGGAAATATATATGAGGTAGGGTTTGGGGTTTTTACATTTGATAATGGGTAGAAGGGAATTGGGGATAGGGATGTAATAATTTTTAGGGGATAGGGATCAATAGGATTTGGGGACAAATGGAGTCAAGGGGAGGAGAAAATGATGGAAAAAGGATATACTTGGTGACAAACAATTTTTTAAAACCCTAACAGCAATTGGCTTGATGATTTTGAGAGGTAAGGTTTGAGAGTTTTATTGCAAATTGCAACCTTTAGCAGCCATAAATCATCATCAAACTAGCATGAAATGGATGAAACATTGAGATAACAACCCTACCTGGCAAATACAAAAGCTTTGATGGAAATTCGGGAAATTTTGGTGTGTGTGCGATGCCAAGAACCCAGTGTGCCGCGCGCTTCTGGTGCGCCGCGACAGTGAAAATTTTCACTGTGATGCCGCTCTCTGTGCGCCGTGCTCAATGGGTGTGTTGCGACCTCTTCGAGTGCACCGCGCGGCCTTTCAAACAGTGGTTTGGCTCTCTCAAATAAAAATTTACTCCTCCACACCTCCACTTGACCTCCTTTGACCCCTTAACACAGCAAAATTCGTTCCAAATGACGAACAAGACTCAATGAGTTGATTTGATGAAGCCGTGATGAATTTTTGAGTTGGAGGTCCTGTGCACCACGCACAAACCCAGTGCGACGTGTTGTGTGGGTGCGCCGCGTCTTGGAAAAAACACACTGTGTTTTGTTGCTCTGTGCGCTGTGCTCAATGGGTGTGCCGTGCCTCCTCTTGTGTGCGCCGCAACTGCCCAACTTCAACCAAATCCACTCAAATTGTGTGCTGGCTCACCAAATTCGCCTTGGATTGTTTGCTCTTGGTGTTTGGAATTCAAAATGACTTTGAATCTCTTGGGAACTTATTATAAATATATGTGAGACATGGTTTTGATTTTTGGCTCTCCAAAACCCGTTTTATAATGTTTTATTTGTGGCACTTTTCACAATTTAATGTAACTCTGTATTCACATTTCCTTTTTGAATTTTTGGTAAATTTTTGCAGGGGTAGCTGACATGGAATTTGGCTAAGGAGACCAAGGCTGCGCGTAGAGAACTGAATAATCGAAGAACTTTTAAAAATATTACATAAACACAAAATATTGACTTTTCTTCAGAATAGCGTTTTGAAGAACAGTCGCAATCCGTCAATGTGACAATGAAACTTGCAAAGAAAAACATGTGTAGAGCCTCCCTCTGGCCTGCTGACCTTATGGACAATTTATGTATATGACTCTTTACCTATTAAAGGAGGACACATTGGCTGTCATGGACTCTAATAAACATTGAAGAAAAGACCTAAGCCAACAGGTACAAGACATGAGGGGAATGAAAAGTAAGGCCCTTTCGTGAGGTTATGGCATGCTCCTAAATGGAATGCAGGTGAATGAGCAGAATGGGATACCTAAAATGACATGCAAGAAAGAGTTTTGATCTCTGACGAAGGGCTGAACAGACTGACTCTAATAGACTCAATGACAATGTTATTCATACAAAACTTGAATAATAACTTGACCTTACTAAGACTAAGTATGACAATCATTTCATCAAACATATCGGGAACATGTAAAGTAGAAGTCATGAATGCATATATGATCATGAAAGTCTGAAACTTATTTGAGAATCACCAAGAAGGTCTAACTCCCTCTCATAATAGTTGTAATATCACTTGTTATCCCATCCATTCATTAACCATCAAATACTTATCAGATCCTAAACACATCATAGCTAGAACACATTACAAATCTATTGGGAACGGGTCCCGTGGGGTCATTTTGGGGACAAAAAGCCTAAGATTGGGGTAGAAAACCTGAATTTTGTAAAAGGAACATATATTCTCCACATTTTTTGGCCACGAATTGTGAAGATAGTAATAGTCAAAAATGGTTTCTACCCTTAGTTTAGATAGCTTGTGTTGTCTTTAAAGATTTTCCCTTCATCCGCAAACCATGGGATTGTATAAAAAGGGAGTCTCAGAAGAGTCTAAGGAGGGGAAGTAGAGTTCTAAGTAATTTTGAGATCTTGATGAGTTTGTGAAGAGCTAAGAGTGAAAGTCTTAGTGTAGGAAGAAGCTTTGCAGCTGAGTGCGTAGAGGCCTAGGTTAGAAGTCTGTTGCTGAGTGTGCAGATCCCTGCAGTTATGTGCGCAGGGAAGATAGAGTTTATATTGGAAATCTAAATCCTCAATAAAGAGAAGCATTATGAAATTACTGTGTAATTTGTCTCTGTGGATTACATGCAATTATGTTATGTTAAGTTCTGGGTTTATGTTATAATGCTAATTTGATGCACAAATAACTATGTTTCTATCTATTATATGAACACAAATAAGGATATATGTTTACGTGAAGATAATCTTAATTTCATGGTAAAACTGGTGAACACTTAAGATAATTTGACAAATTATACAATAACGATGTAATAAAGGCGCGTAAGTGCCTGAATCGCTGGTTAAGGTTGTGCGAGGGACGAGTGCATACCTTCATGAGCGTTCTAAGAGACGGAAGAAAAAGTGTATCTATAAGCCCTAAAGGCTTATCGATTTGCAGGAAGGAAGGGTTTAAGGTATAAAATGACATCACAACCATGTCATGGTGTGGAAGCATGTTTCTTGCATCCCCCCATACTGCTTCGTGTGAGACTTCGGTCTGCGCTCCATAGGTTGATGCCAAAAGGGCCAGTATTGTACGAATTTTCTTGGATGACTAATGTTGAGCTTGGGTTAGGGCCCATCAAGCAAAAAAATGGCTCCATTGTCGAGACCCAGATCTGCATAACGAGATGTGTGATATCGCATCATTGGAATTCAACTAAGAAGGAGATTCAAGAATGGTTGGATAGAAAGATCCATGAATTAACAGTGCAAGAAAATAGGAATCCGAGATTGACAAAGTAACAATGGTTGGATATATATTTGTACATAGAAATTCATGAAATCTTCTTCTGTTATTTCACGGTTGAACTATACAAGTGGATCGCAAAGTTGGAAAACGATTAAGGAAGGTGGAGGCTTGAAAATCTGATTCCTTGGACCCTAAAGTTAGTGCGGAGATTGGATGCCTCTGAAGATAAGATCATGTGTGTTCTTGATCATTGGATCGATTGTATCATAAGAGGGTACGTGGCAGAGTTTGCAGTCGATACTTCAGTCAGTTATAGCGAAGCATAGCGCTGCTTCTTCAAGGGGCGGTGAGGTAAGTACTTGAAATCATTAAATACTTGTAGTAAGATGCTCTTGTGTGAAAAGAGAGTCATGCAATTACCTTTATGTTTGGAGCTACATGAAGTGGGAGGTCTTTCAAGAGCGGAGGGAGAAAAGGTCCTGAGTATAGCCCGATGATTGAGCCTCCTTTGAGTGATGACGAAGGAGTAACACAGGCTTATCCAGTAAGTGTTATTCAATTCATAAGACAGCGGTTCCCGCAAATACCTACACCACCTCCATCCTCATCCCATCCATCCACACCACCTCCATCCTCACCTCCACCACTTACCCCATTGCCCACACCACCGCCACCTCCACCACTATTCAACATGGCGAACTTTATAAAGCTACCTATATTCAAGGGTGTAGGAAATGAAGATCCAGATCCATTTTGGTTCGTTGAGAAGGCTGTATGGGAAGCTCAGGGTATCATAGATAGTCAAATGAAGAAAGCAATGTTGGTTAGTGCTTTGCAAGACCATGCACTAATGTGGTACATTAAGTACAGTACTAATAACTCAACGTCCGTGTTGGCAGATATCTAGACTGCATTGGATAGGGAATTCAATAGACCTAAGTCTCAAGCGCAATCCATTATGGTATTCAAGGAGATCATGATGAATATTGGGGAGACACCCTGGGATTTGGATCAAATATTGACATGTATGATATGTGAAGGCAACATCAACCTAACTGATGAGTAGCACCACAAATGGTTTGTGGCCTCGCTCTTGCCCCACCTAAGGGTTGTGCTATCACAACAGAAGATTAGGACCTAGGTAGAAGCTCTGGAAATCATGATGTGCCTACATGAGACACCAATGTCGGATGCTAATTTCAGTGTTCAGGAGATGCAAGTGCAGTTGCAGAACCTTTTCCTAGAAATGCAAAGTCTGAAGAAAGAAATAACAACTTGGCTAGAGGTACGCAAAGAAGTCTGGTGCTTGAAATGCAAAGGTTAGGGGCATGAAAAGGATCACTGTCCAGTATTTGCAAACTATGTTGCAGCAGGGGGACCAATGCCTATAAGGCCGGAGGCTGCAGCAAGGCCATGTACAGGGCCCACACTATGGTGTTCTATATGCTAGGTAACTGGGAAACATGCGACGAACAATTGCCATTTGTTGCAGAAATTCATACAGACACCACAACAACTCTTCTAGAATTTTTGTCAATTAATAGGCCATGATGAGTGCAATTTCCATAGTTATGAATTAATAATGGATAGGACACTTGCATACATGGTGCAGGTAGAAACACAGTCTCTTGACCAAGGCATTGGGGGAGTGTGAGGTGAGTATCAGGGGCGCATCCGAGGCCGAGGTGGAGGGGAACCTGGGAGGGGCCGATGGAAGCTTATTTGTTTCAATTGTGGAGGACCAGGACACTATGCGAGACACTGCCCAAATCTGACACGACTGTCATGCCACTACTATACTTAGTTTGACTGTGAGACTGAGGATTTCCCTATATTGTTGGCTAGGATTCACGTGAAGGTTGTGTAGCCTCTGTTGTTGACTTAGAACCTAGAGATGATGAGGGCTAAGCCTCGTGAGGAAGAACCTAAGGAAAACATTATGCTACAGAGTGAAACAACAACTACTGAGGATAAAGGGAAGCATCCTGTAGAACGTGAGTGGGTCCACAAAGCACTAGAAAAAGAGACTGGGTTTGATCTAGAGAGTGAAAAAGAAACATTTATGGAAGAAAATAAAACCTTCACTGAGGCCTCTACCTCAAGAAGTTAGGAGAAATCAGTTGAAGAAATGGACCCATCCATGATTACCATGTTCTTGAAGACTTCAATGAAACTACTCGGCGATAGTAAGGCTGTGAAGGAACTATAGGAACTGATCAATCGGTTTGTTGCCAAGGACAACACTACTGGTGAACCGCACGTAGATAGAAAGCTTCGTAAGAATAAGGTGAGGACTGGAGGTGAGATGTGACTCACTGAGCAGATAGAGGAATATGAAGTGGACCAAGTTATTAGGGATCTGGGGTCTGATACGAATGTTTTTCCAAAACAAACATGGGAAAGAATGGGGAGACATGTGCTCGAGTCGTCTTTGATCTAGTTAGGTATGGTGAATCAAAAGAAAATCATCCCAATGGGGAGGTTGTAGTGGGTAACAGTTAACATCGAAGGCATGAGCGCACTACTAGATTTTGAAGTAATAGAGATTGTTGTGACAATAATACCTACCCTGCACTCCTTGGGATCGATTGGGTCACTGACATGAATGGGGTAATCAACCTAAAGAAGCGAAAGATGATATTTGAAAAGCAATTTCTCCATGTAGTAGTGCCACTGGATCCTACAGAAGGGTCGCGCTATACAGAACTAGTTCGCGATTATGAAATTGATGACGATTTGGACCAGATTTACAAGATAATGGCACGAGACTAGGATTGGGTGAATCTGACAGCAGACGAACATATTGCATGGGGCTGCGAGAGCTCCTACTCATCCGATTCAGATGAAGAACTAGAGCACTGGCAAAACTGGTTGCATGAAGTATCTACACTATGGCGTAATATGATGATCAGGTCATTGCATTGTGTATCATCAGAGGTAAGGAATTTGCCTCACTATGATGGGCTAACTGAATTTGATCTCTTTTTGGATCCATTTGAAAGGGAAGTTCTTTAGAAGCATTGCTTCTAGGGATTATATTGGGCACTGTGCGCTACACCTGCAAGATGGTGGGGTACGCACACGGGTAGATTTGATGATTGGCATGAATATAGGAGGATGATGAGGATATGCTTTGGCCACCCAAAGGTACGACTAATAGAAAATTATGACGGAACGAATGATCCACATGATCATTTGGCCAAATGGACCGAAGCATATGAAGTGAAGCCTCAGCCAGAATGGGTCCATCTATTTTTTCATACCTTGGAGGTTATACTAATGAATTGGTACTTGGAGATAGAACTCCATCATGGCACTAAAGAATGGGATGTTTTACGCCAACGATTTCTGATGACGTTCAGTTTTGAGGATGGATTTGATTCCATCAATGAAGCATTGTAGCAAGTTAAGATAACCATATTTATGATACCGCAAGATCCTCTACACCTAATTCAACCTGATTAGACTACCTAGCTGAGGCATGCACTGGAATGCTACAATGTAATAGTGGAATAAGAAGATGAAGACCCGAGAAAGATTAATATCCCAAAGGTTGAAGGTCACCGCGAAGTTGAAGGACCATAGCTAGAGAACCCAGACATAATTGAGCCAAACAAGACTAGGCAGGTGAACATTGGCACAAAGGCTGAACCTAAGTTTGCAAAGATTGGGGACTGTTAGGACGACGCAATAGTAGATAAGGTCACCAAACTGCTCTGTGAATATTATGGTTTATTCCCCATGAATATTTCTATTCTGAAAGGAATAATAGGAGACTTGGGTGTCATGAAGATCACCCTAAATATGGACGCAAAACTTGTGAAACAAAAACCTTAATGCCTCAACCCGAAGTATAAGGATAGGGTCCACATTGAGTTAGATAAGATGCTCACAACGGGTATTATTGAACCGGTGGAAGAATCTGATTGGGTAAGCCCAATAGTGGTTCAAGAAAAGAAATAGAAGGAAGAAATAAGGATATGCATAGATCTCAGGAAATTGAGTGACGCTTGTGTCCATGATCCTTTCTCAACCCCATTCACTAATGAGGTCTTGGATAATGTAGGTGACCAAGAAGCATACTCTTTCACTGATGGGCTCTCGGGGTACCATCATATCAAAATCACGGCTGAGGATAGAAGAAGGATGACCTTCACGACTGAATGGGGATGTTTTCAATACACTATAATGATTTTTGGGCTGAAGAATGTGCCAGTGATCTTTTCGCTCATAGTAATTGTGGCATTCAAAGACTTCATTCATAAATTTTTGGAGGTATAATTTGATGATTGGACAGTGTTTGGATTGGTCAAGAGCCATGTGGCAAGTCTGTGCCTGATGTTAGATACATGTAGGAGATACCAAATTGTGCTCAATCTGAAGAAGTGTTTGTTTTGTGTCCCCTTTGGGATCTTGTTGGGTCATGTCATATGTAGACAAGGATTGATGGTAGACCCCATGAATATTGTGGTGATAATCAACCTGGAGGCGTCGAGGAGTGTGAAATAGCTACGTGCAACTCTAGGGAAAACCGGATACTATAGGAGTTTCATCAAGAGCTATGCCCAAATCACCGCGCCTATGGAGTAATTATTGAAAAAGGATGGTACATTCTGTTGGAATGATTAATGTCAGAAGAGCTTAGATGTATTGAAAGAGAAAAGGGTCACCACATCGATCCTAGTCTTCCCGGATTGGAAGAAATTTCATGTATAAGTGGATGCATCATGTATTGTAGTGGGAGCCGTACTAATACTAGTCAGTGAGGGAGAACAAGATCATCTTATAACGTTCGGAAGTAGGAAGTTGTCTAAAGCAAAGAGAAATGATTCCACGACACAGTGCGAAGGATTAGCTATGGTGTACGCGCTCAAGAAATTTAGGCACTATTTGTTGTGCAGACACTTTAAGATGTATACGGATCATTCTGTGTTGAAGTACCTGGTCAAAAATCCTATGATGGGTGATAACATATGTAGGTGGCTACTATTGTTCCAGGAGTATGACTTCGAAGTTGTTTTGAAGCCAAGACGACTAAATGAGGGACCTGATTGTTTGTCGCACATTGAAACTGGAGAGGAACCTACTAATTTAGAGGAAGGATTGCCTAACGCACATCTCTTTCTAGTGTGCATCATGGACATTCCCTTTAAATATGTTATCCACTTCCCGATGACGGAACAACTCTGGAAGGTTATACAAGTCAACAGAAGAAGGAACTAGTAGTGCGCACGGAAGACTTTTCGTATGGCACTTGTAAAAAATGGGGTTAGATGAAATATTGCGATGTTGTGTGCCTAACTTTGAACAAAGCAGCATCCTCACTAAGGCTCATGGAGGAGCCATGGGAGGACATTATGTAGGAAAAGAAACAACGCAGAAGATTCTATGCACTGGGTTGTCGTGGCCGACCCTGCATAAGGATTTGAAAGCATATTGTATGGCATTGGGTGCATGTCAAAGGACTGGTAGGCCATCATGAAGGGATGAGTTGCCTCTAACACCATAGGTGACATTAAAACCATTCAAAAAATGGGAAATTAACTTTGTGGGACCGATTTAGCCTTAAGGAAAGAAGACAGGTGCGCAATACATCATCACCGCGACGGAGTATTTGACTAGATGGATAGAGGCACAGCCTATGAAGGACTATGTAGGTGTGACAATAGCAAGATTTATTTTTGAGTATGTCCTGATGAGATTCGAGTGTCCATATATTTTGATGATCGATCGTAGTACACACTTTCTTAACGAAACAATCAACGCATTGATAGAAGAATTTTAGGTGTATCAACAGAAAAGTACACCTTATCATCCGTAGGCTAATGGGACAGTGGAAGAATTCAATAATATACTGGAGAGCATGTTGACAAAGGTTGGCAATGCTCATAGAAATGAGTGGGATGTGTGCATCCCCATGGTACTATGGGCCTACTCAATGACTTGCAAGAAGCTGACTAGACAAACATCTTTTAGACTTGTGTATGGCATAGAAGTTGTGATGCCAAAGGAATACATTGTGCCTAGCCTGTGCATAGTGCCATTCACAGGAATGGTGGTTCGCATATTACATCAACAATTTCATCAGGAAGGTGAAAGGTCATGGCGCGATTAGCACATCAAACTGTGCACCTTCAAGGTAAATGATCTAGTCTTGTTATATGATAGCAAGTTTGATAAATTTCAAGGGAAATTTAGAATGCACTAGCTAGGGTTGTATGTCATCAAGGAGATTACCGATGGTGTGGTAGTTTAGCTAGTCAAATTGAAAGGAGAACCCTTCCCGGGAAAGGTGAATGGTAGCCGATTGGAGCCATACACTGATGATCCTTCTAGGTGACTATATGAGGGAAGCACAGTCTTAACGTTCCATGTAGCTAAAAGGAAGCCCGGGACTATAAACTACACTGCTCTAGCCATAGAGCTGCTTGACTGGGGAACTACGCGGAACGAAGAAATTTCATGGAGCTTGCAGAAGCGTGCAAGGAGCTATATTACCAGAGGAAAAACCATGCAGTACAACTGAAAAGTGACCGTTAAAGTCACTGTTCATGATTTGACGATGAAAAAATGGCCAAATGGAGTGGGCGGGCAATATTTAAGTCACAATTTATGGACCAAGTCTTTGAAAATCTACTTCCAATCTAGCGTTAATGAACAAATTTTGGGGGGAACAGTCAGATTTGGATTCGAAAATGCCTATAAATTACAAAGGGTTGCCTAGTGGAAAACACTTGGCATCTTGATAATTGACGTGTTGAGCTCTCAGGCATGCATGAACCATGAATACTTTGAAGCTTTGATAGCAAGTTCAACATTTGAGAAGTTGCCAAAGGAGACACAAGAGTTGTCAAATAACATCACGTCGATGATGGCTGAGACTGTAAATGTTGGGGAAGAAATGATAGTCGAAGGAGTTATTCCAGGGGTAGCCATGGGAGCTGAGGGAGCTGCCCCAGAGGTTGCAACTACATAAGTACTAGATGAAATGCCTAAGTCACCACAGTCACCCAGGCTGAGGCCTACCTCGACCAAGGAGGGACCGAAAAACAAGAAAGGAAAGCAGGTCGCGACACCGCACCCGGTGTGTGCACCACCTAGAAAGCACCCACAGAAGGATAAGCCCACCACGCAGAAAAAGGGAAAGGTGGTTGACTTAGAGCAGGAAGAGGAGGTCGAAGAAATCCCCATGGAAGATGAGAATATTGCTATGGAAATGGAGGATTTTGAGGTTGAGGGGTTGTTGATGCCTCGAAAATCATTGCATCAACATCGGGGGATAACCACCCAGTCCGGACCTTAATGCAGCTCCTTTTCTGTTTGGGATGGTGGCTCTGACTAGATATAATGGGACCAGTTTCCCAGTGATGAATAAAAAGGGATGGATGAGTGACTGGTTTTCTAATAAGTGATAATGGATGGATGACTTAATATAAAAAAGCAAAAATACAAACAACTATTCTATCCCGGGAAGCTTCTATACATAAGTGCAACGTTTGATGATCTCTGTTCATCAATAGGCATATAGATGACTCTATTCAATAAACATAGACATTCCTTCATATAATAATTGCTTTGTTCAAATAGTTGAACAAAGTAATTAATAAAACATTGTTACACTTGTCTTTTTATATTAATGGTACATGTATGATTAAAAGAAAAGCATGCTGTAAACATCCAATAGTGGAAAGTATAAAGAATGCTATTGAAACACATGCATATATTCAATAATAGCAAGAATGATCAAATAACAATTCACATAAAAAGAATGAATTCAGATATAGATAGTAGTACCATATGAGTTGCAAATCATTCCCAACATCAATTGCAATTCGAATTCCTTCTTTCAACTTAGAGATACTTTTAAATAAAGGCAATAGTGCACATCCATATAAAAGCTTCGTTGTCAAAAATTGGAATAATTGGCCCAGTCTTTATAAAAAAATATACTTGAAGTACAGTAGTGCAACTTCAGGTTTAAGTCATATACAAAAACTTAGGACCCTTTCTAAATACGTGCAAGGGTCTATAAATACTTAATTAAACTAACTAACTACAAAATTAAAATGCTATTAAATTGGTATAACTTGATCTTGAATATCTCCTCCATTGCAATCTGGTAGTCGGCAACATGATTCATCACTCTAGTTGTTTGCCTTTTGACCTGAGTTGGCATATCACTAGCATCGGTTCCACTTCTTGAGGGTGGCTGAGACGAGAATTGAGCTGAGATGAATAGTTGGCATCATGTATATCAGGAATGATACACCTGATTGCATCTGTGAGGCACTTGAGGGCGGCTCTCTGGCTGTATGGTTTTACTAGGAACAACCAATAGGTGTCCCAAGTTAAACTTTTAATACCTGTGATCAATATCCCATTCTTTTCTAGCTCTTGATAACATGATTGCACCAATGTTTTAGTCGATAGTAATTTACCTGGTGTACATTGAGAGATCATATTAGATAAATAGAGAGTATTGTTAATTAATTCAATTAAATTACTTGTGGATAATTTTCATCTAGAAACTAATCTCTCTGCTTTCATCAATTGGGACTTCCATTCCATGAATAGAATTTCTTTATGTGATTCTATGATTTTAGGCAAATTTGCTTCCTGTCCCTCACTAGTGTCCCGGCAAGTAAGAAAATCTGTTAAGGTCTCATCGGCCTGCTCTAAGTCCTGTCTAGCATTAACTGATTTTATCGATTATTGATGCTGTTATGTCACACAGGGGTTCAACTTGAGCAATTTTATGACACAATAATCTTATTTGTGTTACCAGTGGCTTATTAATCTGTATTGCTTTTGCCCTGAAATCGGAAGGCTGCGAAAGACTCTTGAACTTCTCTATTTGAAGTGATAATTGAGCAATTTGCTTATCTTTTCTCTTTACCATTTGTTCATTCATCGTCTTCAATTTTGCCAATGCCTCTGATAATTCTTTCTGCCTTTGAATCGTGCTCGAATCTACCCTCTGTTTCTCTTCATGTAAGTGCTTGTTGATTTGATTATTTAACTGTTTCTGCGTTGACAATTGTTGTTCTAATTGTTCTGCTTTCTGCTGTGCCTCCGATAGTTGTGCTTGTAACAAAACGATTGCCTGGTCTTTTTCTTTTAACAAATTACTCACTTCCGATGCCTTGTCCACGGTGGCTACCGAATAGGCTCTAGCATACACAGATAACTTTGTTACGTCATCGGAAGGATCGAACTCCTCCTTCCAAACTACGTTGGCTATCATTGTTTGTTCAGGGAACAGGGAAGGTTGATCAATCCTTCTCCTTTTCCACTATCACTTTACTACGACCCTGTGTTTTGGGCTGTAAAAGACATCCAGTGGAGGTATATCCTCCACTTGCAAAATGATTTGATCCAAAGGATCTTTCGGAATTATTTCTAAGTCTGTACTAGGGGGTAGGCCACTGGTTCCTTTGCTTGGAACCTCTTTTGACGATGTATCCTGTGTATCAGTCGCTTTGGATGTATCAACATCTTTCGAGCTTGCTAGATTGCTTATGATTGAGTCAAATTGTTGCCATTCCTGGAGCAATCTTGGGTCAATTTGGGTATCAACATTCACATCCTTGCTGCTCTTATCCTGCTCCTTTTTCAGTTCTTCCTCATGTATTTTCTCTTGCTATTTCCTTTGCGCTTCCTCTTGTTCTTTCCTCTGTACTTCTTCCTGTTCTTTCCTCTGGAGTTCCTCCTGCTCTTTTCTTTGGACTTCTTCAAAAATTTCTGATGTAGCAGGAGGTTCGTTGGTAAGTCGATGTTCAGGCTTGCTTGATTGTGTCATTGGGGCAGTGGCTAAAAAATCTAGAGGTAGAGTTTGCAACCTCTGCTCTCTAAGTTTGTAAAATTTGACTAACCCGTCGTCGTGATATCTCATTTTAGCTAGCGCTTGAACCTGAAATAATGACTCCGCCAAAGAGAATAGGTCATCAACGTCATCTTCTTTATGTTCAAACTTAGTGAGTTTTGCCTGTTCTAGTACATTATAGACGATTTTCCTTGGATCAAATCGTCTGTTAGGAAGAGTGGCGAGATTCAGTATATTTATCTTTTCTGCTTCTTTCTCTGCAAGCTTATAGTCATCCAGAGTGTAAATGCCACACCTTAGAGGAAAAGGAGGCCAAACTTGCTTCTTTGAATTCCTAAGAGTCTTGGTAGCTCCTGCGGATGTAAGCTAATATGCTATCTCTCGAGCCAATAGATTGTCGGGTATATACAAGGGGAGAACATGAGGTCTGGCATGGCTGCCGAAAACTCTTATATATGTAAATTTATCTTCTCCGAACTAGTTTCCTAAGGCTGTCAAATCAATCTTGGCTTGTGAGGAAATCTTAGGAGCAGGTTTGTCAAAAATTGCATAGTAAATGGGCAACATAAATCCATTGCAAACTTGATATAGGTGATGCTTATAATGGGCTTTCCACAACTTTTGGTGATAGATATGAATCGGCATGGGGTCTTGTGGAGTCCATCTCCACCCCAACACAGGAAATTTGGAGTTAAAATAGAGAGTATCTAAGATGTAGGCACTAAAATAAAATGGAGGAATAAACCTATCAGTAACGCAGGTTTTGTTTCTGAACTCAAGAATAGCAGTTGCTAACTTATCAGATAATATATTTCCCCAATCCATTATTTCGCTATTGACTGCTGCTTCCATTAAAGGTACCATCTCTATTGAGAATTTTGAGGAATCATGCAACCCCCAAATCCTACACATCATCGCTCTAGCATAACAATAAGGAGAACACAAGGAATCGACATAGTACTTACTCGAGGACTCATGCTTGTGTTTCGCGAGGTTCTGTCTCCATTCCCGTATAGGTGATGATTTAGTTTCATTTTCATCTCTGAACTTCTCCAAAAATGCTTTGCTATACTTCTTCTCTGGTTTGGGAAAATGGTACATTTGTCTCAAATCATTGGGTTGAAATGAATCGAAGACTCTCCCATCGATAGTGCAAAATGTTATGTTTGTAATTTGGATTTCCTCAACTACCCACCTTACTACATCTGTGTATGGAAGAATTTGCTCTCGAGCCGCTATCCGGTGTAAGTAAGAATCGGCTAAATCCTTTAGGTTAGCCTTGGATTTTCGGTTCGAACCTGTTGTAGCTTGTACTAACATTTCTTGAGGCTCTTCGGCTTCAACCAGATTATAGATGCTCTACCAACTAGTATTACCAAGATAAAGACATGTAGTGTCTGAGATCAATCCTTTTTTACTTGGTCCCAGATCGACGGTATGTTTTCCTGTTACTACGGAAGCTGAAGCTGTTCCAAATTTCTTAGACTTCTTCCCCATTTGGCCTAAATTTTCTTCTTCAGAGGAGCTCTGCACAGGAGATAAAATGAACGTAATGTAGAGAATAGGTGATGCAAACCAAGTATGAAAGAGTTATATCAATCAATGAATAATGGAGGATTAAAATAATACTGCCACGAATACGATCGTTTATTTGCCGAATAATTCATTTAAGCGTGGCTTTATTTTTTGGCAGTTGATCGCAAGTGAATCACTATCGGGAATAGAAAAGATTTTAATAATAATTTAACATAATATACCCAAGCCTTATCAATCCTTTTTGAAAGTTTCACTTAGCTTTATCGCAATCGGATATTGGAGGAATGCTTGAGTAGTTATATTGGTGTCATTGCAGAATCCCCGATCGTCGATAGCGATATCGCTAATTCGCATCGGGAGTTTTTAGAAGAGGGCTTTTTGTTGCATGCATGTTATACTCCCCGATCGCCGATAGTGATATCGCATCGGAGCAAAGAGAGGGGACCTTTTGTTATGATTTCTTACCTTCCCGATATCCGATAGTTATTCGTGCTTACCGCATCGGGGAAAACCAATGGGTCTTTTGTTATGCATCCGTTGTTATTGCGATATGCGATCTTGCGATCACTTTATCTCAATAATAAAGAATTATTCATTTTTTATTATAAGACCGATTATATGTTGTCTCAAAAGGTTTGTAATGTTTTTTTTCCTTTCAGACCTTTTGAGGAATGATAAGTTGATAACAATTTTATCTAAAAGGGACCCATTCCATATTATAGTTTTGAAGGTAAAATTTTATGAAATGGGGGGTTGTGGTACAACACAACAGGGGTCTGACCCCATTTCTAAGCTAGCTCAGTACATTTGTGTGCTTAGGGGTAAAACAAAGGTTCTAAAGGATATTGATGAGAGTAAGGTAACCTTGCACACACCATTGCTGCCAGATAAAATTGTCTTTGAAGGTCCGTGCTTGGGGCATGTCCCCCTTTTAAAATTGGAATACTAGGATTTAGATGTCACAAAGCATTTCCCTCATTTAGTGACACACCAACTTATGCATCATATCTTCCATAAAAACACTGGAGTGACTGCTTTGGATCTGAGGAAGTGGATGAAAGGCGTGAACAAGCCAGGCTTGCTAAACTTGCTATCGGTGTCACATTACAACCATGCACCCATCACGATGATCATGATCAAGCAGCTATTGTGTTTAGTGTACGATGGGTGTCTATGGCTGGAGGAGCCGATACCCATCATTGACATGCTGATCCATAGGATCATGCAGCTGCCACATTCAAGAGAAAATCCAGCCATGGTATTTGCCGAAAACTTCGACAACATGCCCTTTCTGAGGCGATGAAGGAAAAATTCAAGCCAATAAAGAAGTCACCCGGCTATGCCGTCACAAGTATTTTTGACCCCATGGTCAAAGTGGCAACGCAAATCTTGGTAGAAAAGGTCATGAGGAAGTGTCACGTAGATGAAGTGTTGACACCAGTGATAGCCTTGGCGGCCCAGTGCGTGTAGGGCATAAAATTTAACTAGGTGCACTACCTCTGCTGTGAGTTACTTGCAAATTGCCATGAGGCATAGGATCATAGTAAGACATTCCACTATGCATGGTTAGTGTTGTTCATAGTGCTGGTTGCATGGGAGCTACCCAAGGATAGCTAGTTTTCTCCGATCACATCATACCAACTGGAAGTAGCGAAGTTCACTTTGCTCTGGGCTACGAAGGATCCTTAGCAGATCAAGGATAGCAAGATCTTCTGGAACATCATGGAGATGAGCATCCATATTTCCATCACCCATAAGCCATGGTTGTCAACAACAAATTTTGATAAGTTGCAGGAGTATGTGGAATTCAAGGCCAACTTCCACCATGTCTCCATACGTGCATGAAAGGACCCTGAACAGAAGTGGCTTGACATTCCATACTTGGCCACTAATGATGTGATTGTAGCGATCCTTGACTTCTAACCGGCAGATTGGGGCACTTCCATGGACTTGACAGTGGGATCTAGCAAGTGTGCCGCACAACGAAAGAAGGAAGAAGCCAAGCTGAATATGGAACAATTGGCAATGAAGAAAATAACAGAGGTTGAGGATAAGCCCAAGGCAGAGCACGCTGCTACAAAGTAGATGGGTGCAGAAGAAGAGGAAGAGGATCACAGATCTAACTAGATTTAGAAGTCACCTTCCCTAGAGACAGAAGAAGAGGATGAACAGATGGAGCAAGGAGGAGCAGACCCGAAGACGACTCTGTTCTGCACCAAGCACAACAAAGATCCAGAAAAAGTAGGTCTACGGATGAAGTCCAAGGGTAGCAAGATGTCTCTCCACCCGATCACCCTAACAGAGGGGGACTTGAATGACATAGGTGACACGATGGTCGATGCCACCATGGAATTATTGCAATAGTTCAAGCAATAGTAGCAGCAAGCTTTGGGTGCTATCTAGATGGGTCTACGTGTGTTGCAGATCCATGCATCACAGGGATAGATCGACGCGACATTAAACAATTTGGCATCTGGTACCTTCGAAGCCATTGGGATGTTGTATACATGGGATCCCCGACAAATAGTGTTGTCGGATGGAACAATTATACAGAAAAAAGGTTGACAGGTCCATTGTTAGCACCCTGAAGGGAGTTGGACTTAACTTGGTTGCGCTTCCGAGTGAGGTGCTTGACCTCTTGTAGGATGGCTTGATCACAAACTGTGGGCCCGCAAACAACATGCATTACAAGTAATCAGTGAGAAGAAGATAAATAATGCCCAATTACTGTACAGTGGGACTCTGCCTTTGACGTCATGAAAGACCTTACAGCCAAGAATCAGTGCATAGCCAAGTTCGTGGTTGAGGCATGCAGATCTTTCCTGGAGCAGAACATTCCCAAGCCTGAGCCTGTAGATGTTCAGATTTGGAAGCTCGCTATTGGAGTACATGATGCACACATAGAATTGGCAAAATTCTAGTTGGAACTAAACCTCAAAATCATAGAGTTTCAATTGAAGGCCCAGCCTTCAACTCTACCAGAAATCAGAGAACAATGTTAGTCGATTGTGAAAGACGTCATAGCAGTAGTGGACATTGAAGTAAAGGATTGCACGAAACTCTTCGAGTTGTCACTCGGGGTGGTGACCAGCCTACAAGAAGACCCCACTGTGTAGAGGCTGGAAAAAAAGGTGCAAGAGCTACAACAGTTCTACGATGAATTTAAAGCGATGACGCACACTGTCACCATCATGCAAAGGCTAGCAAAGCTACAAGACGCCAAGGCTTTGAATGAACAGGTAGATGCAGCTTAGCACAAGGAAGTAGTGTTGAAGGCTCACTTATAGCCCTGGTTCGAGGAGGCCTATTTGATCATGGCCACTGTTGAAGGTAGGATCACTAGTCTGTAGAAGACCCAACAAAAGATTCAGTCAGATGGCATAGGGCTAGTAATGGAGCAACTGGTCAATGAGATGAAGTAGGCGGCAGCACAGTGTACCATCGATGTTGTAGTAGTCCAATTCGAGCTAGTAGGTCTTCGTGACAATATCTCCATGCCAACCGAGTGACTCGAGGGTGATTCACCATGTTTATGTCAGGGGCCTATTGGGAATGGGTCATGTGGGGTCATTTTTGGGAATAAAACCCTAAGTTTGGGGCAGAAATCCCAAATGTTGTATAAAGGAATGTAAATTCTTCGCATTTTCTGGTCGTGGAGCACAAAGATAACAAGAGTAAAAAAGGGTTTCCACCCTTAGTTTAGACAGCTTGTGTTGGCTTTAGAGATCAACCCTTGGTTCACAGACTGTGGGATTGTATAAAAAGGGAGTCTTATAAGAGTATAAGGAGGGGAAGTAGAATTCTAAGTAAGTTTTAGTTGTTAATGAGTCTACGAAGAGCTAAGTGCGAGAGTCTTAGTGTAGTAAGAGGATCTACAATTGAGTGTGCAGAGGCCTTGGGTAGAAGTGTGTAGCTAAGTGTGTGGACCCCTGGAGTTCTGTACACAGGCAGATAGAGTCTATATTGGAAATCTAAATCCTCAATAAAGAGAAGTATTATGAAATTACTGTGTATTTTGTCTCCGTGAATTGCATGCGTTTATGTTATGTTAAGTTCTGGGTTTATGTTATAGTGCTAATTTGATGCGTGAATATATATCTTTCTATCTATTGTATGAGCGCAGATAAGGATATATGTATACGCAAAGATAAGATTAATTGCATGGTAAAATGAGTGAACACTTAAGATAATTTGAGAAATTATACGATACACTATAACAAAGGTTCTTAAGTGCTTGAATTGCTAGTTAGGGTTGCACAAAGGATGAACGTATACCTTCGTGAGGGTTCTAAGAGATGAAATAGAAAGCGCATCAATAAGCCCTAAAGGATTATCGATCTTAGTGAAGGGTTTAAGTTATAAAACCAACATCACAACCATCTCAAGGTGTAGAAATTTGCTTCCTGCACCCCCCCATACTACTTTGGGTGAGACTTCAGTCTACACTCTGTAGACTAATGCCGAAAGGGCCAGTAGTGTAGGGATTTTCTTTGCTTACTAATGCTGAACCTAGGTTAGGGCCCATCAAGCCAACAAAATATATGCTTCTAACCAAGATATAACTGGATTGAAAATCATGACAAAAAAAACATAAAAAATCATCATAATAACAAGTACAAGTGCTCATATATTATAATATGAAAATAACTCTTATTAACCTATGCCAAAGCCAACCAAGTCAGGGAATTCCATGTACTACCTGAGCATAGATTAGGTTGAACTAAGTTTTTATTTTTGCCAAAATTAGCAACTAGGGCCAAATTACATTTTGGGAAGTTCATTTGATGGAGATGATGATTGCATTGAATTCCTCTTTTCGAGAGGACCAAAAGTGATCTAAATATCATCTAATTTGGATAAGAAGAAGTGTGTTTTTGAAGCTATACACACATGTGTAAATTGTTCAGGTTGGCTACATCATCATGTATGCTCATGAATCCTAAGAGACATGTCACTTCATTCTCAACAATTTGTATAAATAAAAGTTACCTCTCACCTCATTTGGCATCATCATCACTCATACATTATTCTCTCTTCTTCTCTCATTGGTTCATACAACTATTGGGCATTCTCTTTCTCTCACACATGTTGCACGGAGGATGAATTTTAGACTGAAGTACAAGTCCAAAATTTTTAGAAGTTGACTGAATTTTGTTTAATATTGACCAGGGAATGCTCGACAAGGTTTGATTGTGATTTTGGAGGGTTTTACTATTCTTGACCAAGCTACATTGGTTGGCATAGAAACAAAGACTTTTTATGTTGTTTGACCTCTATTGACTATATGCCTATTTCACTGTAGGGTTGACTTCAGGTGACAAAGTTTGACCATAAATTTTATGAATGTTTTAGGCTCACTTTGACCACTATTAGAGGTTGAGTTTGACTTCCTTTGATTGACCTTAAAAGGGGAAGTTTTCTGGTTGTGTTGACCATCTTTGACTTTCTGGTTAGGGATGAATTTGACTGTAGTTGACTATAGATTTGATAGGGTTGTTTTGAATTTGATTAGGAAAGTCAACTTTGATTTTTTGTACTCTATCTCTCTTTGTTGAACATTTGATATAATAATAAGAAGAATTTATCAAAGGGTTTTCCCCACATTCCAATTTTTTCCTAGCATCTGCCAAATGTGGTTTCCTCTTGTCTTAGCCTACCTTATCCATTTTTATTATTCATCTCCTATGTATAGTTACTATCAATGTGATTGCTATTGGAAAACTAAATTGGAAATTTCCATTGGGATACTAAAGGAACATTGAAGTAATTGTGCTAAGTATATAACATACTATTGTTAACAAAATTTAAAATGGTATCAAAGCACAGGAGAAGACAAAGCCCAAGCAAGAGAGAGAATAGAAATCAATAAGGGGGATATGTTAGACAAGATTATTGGACTAACCTCAATTTCTACTACATCTTACTTCAAATATGAGGATAATATCAAATACAAATATGACTATAATGCATGGAAGATGACTTTGGAAGAGCATGATGCCATGGAATATGTGTAGGGAAGAGTGGTGGAGCCTTCTTCTAGTGCACCTGTTGCTACAAAAACAAAGTACAATAAAAGTGAGGTCAAAACTAAGAGAATGATCATAGGCTCCACTCAAAATAATTTGGTTACATATATTTTTAATTCGGTAACATCTAAGGATATGTATGATAATTCGGTTGGGATGTTCAAAGTAATTAATGCAAATCAAATCCTCTTTCTCAAGAACAAGTTGTAAGACATCAAGATGGATAAAGGGGAGTATATCCAATCCTGTGTTATGATAATAACACAAATCAAGAATGACCTTCTATATACTGGAGAAGTTATTGCTGATAGGGAGCTTACTCTCATTACACTTGGAGGTCTTTCAAGAGCATTGCATGTGTTTAACACCACCATTACAAATAATGACAAGATTCCTAGTTTCAATGAATTATTGGTTAGACACACTCAAGAGGAGATGAGGATGATGGAGAGAGACAAGCCTTCAAATGGAAATGAACCTACTACTTTCTTCGCTCATGCTAATAGGAAAAATAATGCTGGTCCAAGGAGACAGGTTCAAGGATTCAAGCAAGGATTAAAAGAAGAAAGAAAAGGAAGGTGCTACAATTGTAACATGTTCAACCACTATTCTATAGATTATCCTCACATGAAGGATTCTCCAAGGGATGACAACAAAACCAACAAAATTTTCAAATGAAATGGAAATCAAAAGAACAACATGTTCAACAATAAAGGAAAGACGAATGCTTTCGTGACTCGATATGGAAATAGTTGACCTCCCTAAAGGACAAGAAATTCTAGGTATGAGGAAAGTAATGTTGTAGAAAAAAAATGAGTTTTATCTTATTTCTACTCTATCTACTACCTATCCTCTTGATGGTTTGGATCATTGGTTGATTGAAAGTGGAGCCTTAAGGAACTTCACTGGACAGAAAGAGTCCCTCTTGAATTTTATTGAAAAGAAGACTAATTTGGAGATCATACTTGGAGATAATGCCACCTACCCCGTGAAAGGGAACGATATTTCTACTCTTCACTTGAATCAAGGTCAGAACATTCATATACAAGAAGTATTGTATGTGCTTGATTTGAAGAAGAAATCGATGTCTATTTTTGTGATGGAAGATAAAGTATTCAAGGTAAGATTCATTGATGGAAAGTTATGTATTTTGAAAAGAAATCCTAAATATGCATTCACACTTGGATTTAGGGTTCATGTTCTTTATCAAGTCGGAGGAAGTCATTTGGGATCCTTGACTTGTGATACTTCTCTTAAATCTGAATTATGGCACAAGATATCTTCCCGCCTTCATTACAAAGCCTGACCTGAGGTAAGGAATATGGTCAAATGTATTCTCGATTTAAACTTGAATCGTGAAGGAGTTTGTCAGGGTTATGCAGCTAGGAAACTTACAAGGGGACCATTCCCTTCAAGTGAAAGCCAAACTACCAATATTATTTAATTGGTTCATTCTAACCTATCTGGTATGTTTCCCATAACATCATTGGGAGTATACTTATACTATGCAATTTTTGTGAATGACTTGTTTCACAAAACATGGATCTATTTCTTGAAGAAGAAGGATGAAGCATTCAAACGGTTCCTTTTTTTCAAAGCCTTGGAGGAAAATCAAATAGGGATGAAGATCAAAATATTGAGGAAATACAACGGAATCGAATAAGAATAAAATGAATTCAATTACTTTCGCAAAGAGGTTGGCATTAATAGGGAGATAACTCTTCCATATACTCCTTAGAAAAATGGTGTTGCTGAATGGAAGAAAGAAACAATCATGGAAGCCACCTATTCCATGCTTTAGGATCAAGGTCTACGAAAGATCTTATGGGAATAAGCTGCCAACATTTCCATGTATGTTCAAAATAGGATCCCATATCAAGCACTAGATTTCAAGATACCCAAAGAAGTTTTCACTAGTAAGAAACCAAATGTTCCTCATTTTAGAATATTTGGTTGTCCCATGTATTTTCATGTGCCTAAAGGGAAAAAAAAAAAGTTGGAAGCTTATGGGAAGAAATATATATCTGTGGGGTACATTGAAAATTCAAAGGCATATAGAATCTATGTTCTTGGTCAAACATATGTAAAAGTAAGCCATGATGTCGCCTTTGATGATGAAAGTGCCCTTGGGAAAGCTAGATATCTCCCTATTCCAACGAAGGATAATGATGATGTTGTAGAAAAGCAGGATTAGCCTCTGATGTTGAAGGCCTGATGGATCCCATTGATCGACCTCCTTGTGATCCCTCTAAATCAATGAAAATGCCTTTGTGTCTCAAAGATACTCTCAAATATGTTGAAACACATATTGAACCAAGAGGGGCATTTTTTCTAAACTAAGAAGCCAAATATGTATCAAGGATACTTAGCTACTATGAGTACTATTTATCAAACTAAGCCATATACGTTTGAAGAAGCAGTAAAGCACCAAGTCTAGAAGGATATGATGAATGAGGAATATGAATCTCTCATGAAAAATGATGTCTAGGATGTGGTCCCTAGACCGAAAGACAAGTCCATAGTCACCTCAAAATGGCTATACAAAATTAAACATGGACTAGATGGGAGTGTTGCAAAATATAAGGCCAGGTTCTTTACTCGAGGCTTCTCTCAAAAGGAAGGAGGTGACTATGATGAGATACTGACACTCATTTCCCAATACACTAATATCTTATCTATTATTACTCTCACTGCCTCTCAAGGATGGAGCCTACATCAAATGGATGTTAAGACTACTTTCTTGCATGGCTCACTTAAGGAGGAATTCTACTTGGAAAAACCTCAGGGGTTCAAAGTAAACAATCAAAAGACACATGTATGCAGGTTTATGAAGGTTCTCTATGGGTTGAAGCAAGCCTCAAGGGCTTCGTATGAGAGGATGCATAGTTATCTTATGAAGATCGTATTTACAAGGAGCGATGTGTTGGAAATAATACTGAGAGGGGGGTGAATCAGTATTATTAGATCAATAATTTTATTTCCAAAACTGATTTATATATGCTACTTCTGTGAAGTGAACTAGCATGTACATGCAACTGTGATTAGAAAAACCAGCGTATACCCAAAGAACTTATGATTTAGACAATTTAACATGTGTTGATCTTTAACCAGTGCATCAGTAACTTATTAAATAGTGTAGTAAAACATAATAAAGCATCACACATAAGAAAGACACATGAACACCAAGATTTAAGGTGGAAACCTAATGTGGATGAAAACCACCTCCTGATGTCGTCTCTGTCTTCTTTTAATAATAAGAAAATCTATTTACAATCTTGTACTAGTGAAGACTCATACCAGTACGCAAGTACCCACCTGTAGAAGGCTACAACCTTCTCTCATTTTCTAGCTTCTACTGGAAGGGAGTTGCAACCCCTTGGCTCTTGTACTAGCCAATGTGATTACTAGTACGTAGGCGCCAACATACAGAAGGCTATGACCTTCTTTCTTCCAACAAGAACCACATTTCATAAATTTTTAGACTGGATGATCCTGGTACACAAAAATAGACATGAAGGCCTCATTTCATCATATTTTCATACTGGACCCATCAGACACTCTAAAACTCAAACAACATCAACCAAAAATCAATTAATCTGAACAATTAGATCACTATCACTAGAATATTGTGCTGAACCTAGGAAATAGCTGCAACCTCAAAAATCATGCATCAAATTGTACACGCTACTTTACTGAACCCAACCTACGTGTACACGCTACTTCCTATAATCAAACATGTGTATACCTTTAAAACTACTGAAACATTGAACTTCTGAATCAAGTCTGTACCAACCAGCAATATACTGACCATCTACTGTCCATTTATAGGGATTTACAAAGGAAACAACAAATACCACCCTTCTTACTTATACAATTAGTCAATCAGATATCAAAATCCTTATTCATTCAATTTTACATTCAAATCTAAGAAGACTTCATTGAAATACAACAGTAAAACAACAACATTGATCAGATAGGTTAGTCATCCTTGAACATCAAGCTTTTGTTTTGCATACGCTACTTGGAAGATCCAAACCAATGGGTATACGCACCTTTACCGAAGTGAACTGGCGTATAGATCTTCAAATACCTACTTCATAACTTCTCCACTTCCGGAATTCAAAAAAACCCATATCACGATATTTACACAATAAAACAGGGGTAGATAATCATATCTAGCCCAACCAATATTAGATCATTCAATAATAAGTCACTTCAAGTCTCATGATCCTGATCCAATATTGAATTCAAGGCACACAAAGTATTTCAGATTAAATCACAAACATAGCCCTTGCAACATAAAATATACTTTAGATATAAGTATTCCTTAAAAACCCATTCACTTGCACATTTGCTTTTTATTTAACATTTCATAAGATATTCATTCCTTGTGTACTTAGTCCTTTGATCTTCTCCTTCTTATATACTTAGATCCTTTATCAATAGCTCAGACCAAAACCACTTAGGACCAATACCTTGGACCAAATACCTAGGGTCAATACCTCGGACCAAATACCTTGGGTCAAAACCATGGTTTTCCAACATGTACATGATTTTCCTCCTGTGGAAGTGTGCATATATGTATACACTCTTTTTCTTTTGTGGACTAGTGTGTATACACTGTTTTGACTAAGTGGACTTGCGTATACTTCTTAAACTACTTTACATCAACCTTTTCCTTTACCTTCTTTATTCTTATCTGTAGAACTTAGTTCCATCTTTTGTTTCTTTTGTACCACTTCCTTATTACCTTTGAATATACTTGTTGTACTGTGATTTTCCTTTTACAAAACCTAAATTGACTTGTGAGTGTGTTGCCATCAAGAACAACACTTGTATCATAACGTCAACAATCTACCCCTTTTGACTTGATGGAAACCATGAAGGTGTTCATTACTGCAAGCTGTAGAAACTGTTAGAGATAACATGCAACACCAAAATACTCTCCCCCTTTGACATCAAGGGAAAAGGGCAGACCAAGAAACTTTCCTCCTTTGATATACATAATGGTGTCCATGCTCCCTCTGATTACATGCCGAGTCTACAGAGATATGATTCAAAAGAACAACATGACTCTATAACTCAAGTAAGAGAGTATGACCTCCTTATGACCAATGAATCATACATACGTCAATCACCCAACCAAGTGGGGATACATGACATTTGACTCATCTACCCAACCAAGTGGGGATATACCAATTTTTTATACATGACAAGAATACAACAAATATTCATCATCCATCCCATGCAAAGCGGGGATAAAAGTTACATCATTTGTCCAATATGATGCATTCAAATATCTGAGAAGTCATATCAAACCCTAGACTTTTACATGATTTAAAAAACAAATGGTATAAAGATCTGAATCCATAGCTGGACTCAACAACCATAATGCCAACAATGCAAAATGCTTATGAAGGTTAATGCTCCCCTTGAACCTGTTCTACCTGTGTATTGTCAACAAGTCATTCAACAAGGCATCTTTGTCAGTAAGATAAGAAACTATTAAAAAAGGCATATCGTTAGACTGTAATCATCAACATGAGATAGAGCACCCATATCAGAGTTTGACGCACTATTTTTCTGTCAAAAAAATATATACGCTCCTGAAACCTACGTATAATAACCTTCCTCTAAAAAATTGGACTTAACAATAGGATGATGCAACAACTACTCCCATATTTTGTCTGAGATATTCAAATGTTTCTCTGGGTAGTGGTTTAGTGAATATATCAACAACATGTTCTTTGGAGGGAACATACTCCAATTTGAGCTTTTGTTCAAGCACTTGTTCTCATAAAAAATGGTACTTCATGGGTATATGCTTGGTTTTGGAGTCCATGACTAGATTTTTTGAAATACTGATGGCACATGTATTATCACATAGAATGGATATGGGTGGAGTACATGTGTTCTGAATGTCTTGCAAAGTTTTCATCATCCAAAGTATTTGTGTGCAAAAAGATTCAACAGCCACATATTTTGTTTCAATTGTAGGTAAAGCAATCTAACTTTGTTTCTAACTAAACGAAGACACTAACCGAGAACCCATATAGAATGCACCTCCGCTAGTGCTCTTCTGATCATCAACATTTCCTGCCCAATCTGCATCTATGTATGCATGAATAGTAAGGTTTGTATCTTTAGGATACCATAGTCCAAAGTCTTGAGTTCCTTCAAGATATTTGAAAATTCTTTTGACTAGAATTGCTTGGAACCTTCCAAAAATTCCTACTGCATGCATGATGTTAGGTCTAGTACCTGTTAGATAAAGCAGACTTCTAATCATATATTTGTAAGTTGGTTGGTTTACTATTGGTGATTAATCATTATAACTGAGACTGCATCCTGTTACCATTGGAGTTCATACTGGTTTAGAATCTTCCATTATGTACTTCTTCAAGATATTCTTGAGATATTTTTTTTTGTGAAATAAAGATACCATATTTTTTTTTCTTAGCTTGTAGACGAAGAAAATAAGTAAGTTCACCAAGTAAGGACATTTCAAATTCTTACTTCATTACTGAAGCAAAATTTAGACTCATGGATACCTCATTGCTACCAAAAATGATATCATCAACATAAACAACAATAATTAGCAATTTATTATTTTCAATCTTTGTGTATAAATTTCTATCTGCAGATCCTTTTGTAAAGCCTTGTTGTTGTATATATTTGTCAAGGCGGTAATACCAAGCCCTTGGAGCCTATTTCAGACCATACATAGCCTTTTTGAGCTTGCATACAAATTTTGCATCATTTCCAAGAATGAATCCTTTTGGTTGTTCAATATAAACCTCTTCTTCTAAATTTCCATTAAGGAAGGCTGATTTTACATTCATTTGATATACTTTGAATTTCCGAAAACTAGAAAGAGCAAGAAACATCCTTATGGCTTCAAGTGTGGCAAAAGGTGCAATAGTTTCTTCAAAATATATACCTTCTTGTTGAGCATACCCTCTACAAACAAGTTTGGCATTATTTCTAATAACTTCTCCATTTTCATTAAGTTCGTTCTTAAATATCCATCTTGTTCCTCTAATATTTTTATCCTGTGGTCTAGGAACTAATTCCCAAGTATAATTCTTTTCAATTTGCTCAAGTTCTTCATCCACAGCCTTGACCCAACATTCATCTTTGTAGGCTTCATTTACATTTGAGGTTTAGTGGAGGATAGTAATGCTATATAGCTGGAGGTCCCTATAAGTTCTTATTGTCTGTACACCAACCACCTTTTCTCCTAGAATTTGAGATTTTGGATGATTCTTTTGAACATACCTGGATGGAGTCTTTTCCCTGTTTGTTGTTCTTTTGGTGCTTCATTGGTTTCTTCTTCAATATCATTTTGATTTGATGCAGGAAAGCAATCCCCATCTTCCTCATTGTCGTATTCCTCTGTAGACTTCATCTGTTCCAGATTTCTACATGGTTCATCAACTACAACATCAATGTTTTCAATAATTTTTCAAAGCCTTTTATTATAATAGTTGTATCCTTTACTTCTAGAAAAATAACCAAGAAGAATACCTTCTTCTCCTCTAGGTTCAAATTTGCCAAGTTTTTCATCAATCCTTTTGATAAAACATTTTCTTCCAAAAAATCCAAAGTATTTTACAGTAGGAGGCTTACCATACCAAAGTTCATGTGGAGTTTGATTGCTATTTATCCGAACATTAGCTTTGTTGAGAATAGTCATGAAAACAAATGCAGCTTCTCCCTAGAAGGTTGCAAGAGTTCCAGATTCGTCTAGAATAGCTCGAGCCATCTGTTGAATTGTTCTATTCATCCTTTCTACTACACCATTTTGTTGAGGAGTTCTTGTGGTGGAGAATTGCCTTTTCATTCCATGTTGCTCACAAAAGTCAAAGAATTCATCTGATATGAATTCTCCCCCTCGATCAAATCTGAGACATTTAATTTTTCGATCTGATTTATTTTCAACTAAATCTTTGAAGGCTTTAAACTTTTCAAAAGATTCATGTTTATGCTTTAGAAGACCTATCCAACACATCATAGAAAAATCATCAATAAATAAAATAAAGTATTCTTCTCCACGAGGTGACTTTTTCCTTGTTGGTCCACATAAATCAGTATGGATGAGTTCAAGAGGCTTAATTGTTGACCCTTCCTTTTCATTGAAGTGAGCTCTGGCTTTCTTACTGATTTGACACGGTTTGCATATGGTATTTTATGGGATGCTAATATATGGATGATCATGAACTGGCTTGAGCCTGCATGCTTTTCTTTTTTGAGAAAACCTTAGATGTCCCAATCTTCTATGCCACAGCTAGTTTTCATCTGTTTTTCTTAGATAGCATTGTTGTTGTCCTCCTTTGAGTATATATAAGTTGTTTGGATCTCTTGCACCTTTGATCATGGTCTTTCCTGTATCAAGTTCATGAACGACACATATGTTTTATCAAAACACCACTTCATTTCCTTGATCAGACATTTGACTGAGACTCATTAGGTTAGGCTTTAAACCATCTACATACATGACATTTCCAGCTTTAACCTTTTCTTTCAAGAAAATAGAACCTTTACCTTTAATGACAGCTGGGGTGTCATTTCTAAATGAGACATTCTTTTCCTTTTCTAAATCATTAAATGAATGAAGTTTCTCTTTATCACCTGTCATGTGTTTGGAGCATCCACTATCAATGTACCACTGATTTTCTTGTCCTTCTGCACACAAATCTATATCACACCTCTCTAAACGAGATTTCTTCCTTCTCCATATCTTTGGATTTAATGGCATTTTCTCCTTTTGAAATGTTGGCCAAAATTTTCTCCTGCATTCAGATTCTTCATAACCAAAGTTGTTACAGATTGAGCATTATATTTCATTTTCAAGAGGAGAAAAGTTATTATAGGAACTTTTCCTGATTCCTATTGTACTTCTTTGATTCTGTGCTTCTCTAGTCATGATGGTTTTGTAAGCAACACATTGAGTAGCCTTGTATCCAAAGTTATGACATGAAAAACATCTCCCATTAAAGAAGTTACTGCAATCAGAGAATCTTTTGACTTTGATTACCTGTTGGTTGCAACTTCTATTGATATTCATCCTTGGAGTAAATTGAGTATGATTTACCTACTGAGTAGTTTTAGGCCTTTTCTCATGATTGACATACTGTTCACTCATCTTTTCTGCATCAAGATAGCTTATCGGGGAGGTTGACGACTTCTATGGTTGAGATGATTCTTCAGTACATCCAAGACCTGTCTTTATCAGAGGAGAACATTGAACATTGATAATTTCATTTAAAGTTTGTGATCCTTTAGCAAATCTAAGATTGATATATTTTTTATTCTCAAGATCTTTTCTTAGACCCACAATTTTACATTCTTGATTTTCATTATGTTTTTCCATTTCAGCAAGTTGGTGTGTCAAAGTATCTATGATCATATTCTTTTCTTCTAAACATGTTTTGAGTTTAATTATTTCTTCAAGGAAATATCCTCTTCTGATGCATTCAAAAAGTCATCATTTTCATAGGCCATGAGAAGTCTATAATCTTGTTCAGTTTCATCTTCATCACTATTATATAAACCATCACTATCTTCATGTGTATAGTAACTCCTTCTATTCGCAACTTTTTTTTCTATTTCCTTTTGGATATTCCTTCCCTTTTTCATATTTATCTTTACAAGGACATTTGGTAGCATAGTGACCAACTCTACCACAAGCAAAGCATTTGAAAGGTAGCTTACCTCTGAATCTTCTAGAAAACTGTTGAAGCTTCGTGAGAAAATTTAGCTCATCTTCTTCTTCTTAAATGTGTCCCGATTCATGGTGCTCTTCATTTCCTTTTCCCTTCGTTCATGCTTTAAATGTGGCTTATCTCATATCTGATGGACCTCCTTTTCTCATTTTTAAGGTAGTTAGGATTCCATGAAGTTGAGTTAGCGTGATGGTATAAATATCCTATTTTTCTTCTATGGCAGACACTTTTGACTCAGATTTAGAAGACAGCGATCTCAAAATTTTCTCAACTTAAGTAACTTCTTTTATCTCTTCATCCAAATTCTTCATACAATTAACAATCTCATCTATGCATAAATAGTAACTAGCAATACTCTCATCACTATGCATCTTAAGAGTTTCATACTGAATTATGAGAGTTTGAAGCTTAGCACATTTTACCTGAGAGTCTCATTTGTAACTCTGAATGATTTTGTTCCATATATCTTTGGTTGTCTTGAGCTGCATGACTATGACATATTTTGATTTTGATAGACTTCCCAATAATGTGTTGACTGCTTTGGCATTGGTTTCCTATAACTTCTTACCTACAGAGTCTATAGGAATTGCTGCTGGGAATTGATATCCTCCTTCCATAATTTTCCAAACATCTGCTCCAAGCGATTGTAGATAGGGTCTGGTTCTTATTTTCCAATATAATATGTTGCTCCCATTGAATATGGGTGGTCTGATGGATCCCATGCCTTCGTGATTATTCATCTTGAAAGATCTACCTTCAAGTGATCAAGCTTCTTCTGAATGACCTACTCCAGTGCCAATTGTTGGAAATAACACTCAGAGGGTGGTGAATCACTATTATTAGATCAATAATTTTATTTCCAAAACTGATTTATATACGCTACTTCTGTGAAGTGAACTAGCATGTACACGCAAATTTGATTAGAGAAACTAGTGTATACCCAAAGAACTTGTGATTTAGACAATTTAACATGTGTTGATCTTTAACCAGTGCATCATTAACTTATTAAAAAATGCGGTAAAATAGAATAAAGCATCACACATGAACACCAAGATTTAAAGTGGAAACCTAATGTGGGTGAAAACCACTTGCTATTGTTGTCTCTGTCTTATTTTAATAATAAGAAAATATGTTTACAACCTTGTACAGGTGCATACGCATACCTGTACGCAGGGAGCCACCTACAGAAGGCTACAACCTTCTCTCGTTTTCCAGCTTCTATTGGAAGGGAGCTGTAACCCCACGGCTCTTGTAGTATCCAATTTGATTATGAGTACGTAGTTGTTGGCCTCCAAAAGGCTACGACCTTCTCTCTTCCTCCAGGGACCACGTTTCATAAATTTTCAGATTGGATGCTCTTGGTACACAGAAATACACATGAAGGCCTCATTTCATCAAATTTTCATATTGGACCCATCAGAAACTTTGAAACTCAAACTACATCAACCAACAATCAATTAATTTGAATAATTAGATCACTGTCACCAGAACACTATGCTAAACCTAGGAAATAGCTACAATCTAAACAATCATGCATGAGAATGTACACGCTACTTTACTAAACCAAACCTGCATGTATATGCTACTTCCTGTAATTAAACTTGGGTATACCTTCAAGCTACTGAAACATTGAACTTCTGAGTCAAGTATGTACGAATCGGTAGTATACTAACCACCTACAATCTATTTTCAGAGCTTTACATAGGTAGCAGCAGAGATCACCCTTCTTAATTATACGATTAGTCAATCAGATATCAAACTCCTTATTCACTGTGTTTTACTGTCAGATCTAAGAAGACTTTATTGACAGACAATAGTAAAATAGCAACACTAATCAGAGAGATCAGTCATCCTTGAAAAGAAAGCTTTTCCTCTGCATCCGCTACCTAGAAGAGCCAAACCAGTGTGTATACACACCTTCACCAAAGTGAACCAATGTACAGATCTGCAAATACTTACTTCATAACCTCACTGCACTTCCGAACTTCAGACAAACTCAGATCATGATATTTAAAGAATAAAACATGTGTACATAATCAGATCTAGCCCAACCAATATTAAATCATTCAATGATAAGTCATTTCAGGTCTTATGATCCTTATCCCATATTGAATTCAAGGTGCACAAACTATTTTAGATCAAATCACAAACATAACCACTACGACATAAAATATACTTCAGATAGAAGTATTCCTTAGAAATCCATTCACTTGCACATTTTTTTTTATTTAACACTTCATAAGATATTCATTCCTTGTGTACTCAGCCCTTTGATCTTCTCCTTCTTATATACTTAGATCCTTTATTAGTACCTCAGACCAAAGCCACTGAGGACCAATACCTTGGACCAAATACTTAGGGTCAATACCTCAGACCAAATACCTTGGACCAAATACCATGGACCAAAACCTTGGACCAAATACCTTAGATCAAAACCTTGGTTTTCCAACAGGTACGTGCTTTTCCTCCTCTAGGAGTGCATGTATACATATATGCTCACTTTGTTCTGTGGAGTAGCGTGTATATTCTGCTTTGACTAAGTGGACCTGCGTATACTTCTTAAATTACTTTACATCAACCTTTTCCTTTACCTTCTTTATTTTGATCAGTAGACCTTAGTTCCATCTTCCCATTCTTCTGTACCACTACCCTGTTATCTCTGAATATACCTGTTGTGGTGTAAGTTTCCTTTTACCAAAACTGAATTGACCTGTGAGTGAGTTTCCATCAAGAACAACACTTGTATCATAATGCCAACATGATGTTGGTCCTATCCTATAATTCAATGTTGAAAAGGACATGCCTCTCATTTATTCCTTTATGTAGATGATATATTTCTGACAGGAGAAGACCCTCTCATTTATCAATGCAAGAGGGATTTGTCTTCCGAGTTCGAAATGAAGTGGATAGGACTAATGCACTACTTCCTAGGCCTAAAGGTCTGGAAAAATCAAGGTAATATTTCCTTTTCTCAAGGAAAATACATTGTTTAGCTACTCAAGATATGTGGGATGGTTAATTTCAAATATGTTTTTACTCTGATGGAACTCAACTTCAAGAAGCTATGTGGAAGTGTTGTTAGGCCCAAATTAGCAAACCCTTCTAAATATAGACAGATTGAGGGGACCCTAAAGTTCTCGATAAATTTTCGTCCGAGCATATGCTTTGTTGTAAATACGTTGAGTCAATTTATGGTCGAGTCTCATCACATACATTTGATTGTTGTTAAGAATCTCTTGAGATAGCTCAGTCACATAATCAAATATGGATTGAGATAAAGTACCAAGAATTCGAGGCTACATGGATACATTGATGATGACTGGGCTAGCAGTGTGTCAAATCGTAAAATCACATCTAGATGTTTCTTCTCATTGGGGTCTACTTCAATTCCATGGATGAGAAGGAAATCGAAATCAGTTTCTCTAAGCACCGTCGAGGTCAAATACATTGTAGCTAGTATGGTTTGTTGTAAGGATGTTTGGTTAAGGAAACTCTTTAGTGAGCTATTTGAACACCTATTGGATACCACCATTATATTCTGAAAAAACCAAAGTGGGATTCTCCTTTTAGAGAATCCTATGTTCGAAAACTGATCCCAACACATTTATTTCACGTACCACTTTATTTGGGATAGTCACAATGTAGAACAATAAGGCTCCAACACATTAGGAGTAATGATCAGATCATAGACATCCTCACAAATCCCTTTGGAAAGGTTAAATTCTTAGCCTTCTTAGATATACTTGGAGTCATGAAAAGACTCTCCCATGAGTGTCCCGCTTGAGTGGGAAAAATAGCTCTAGGAGCTCCTAGGGGGTTGCAGTACTTCTTAGAGATATGAGTGACCATAGGGTGAGTGGTTCACCTTTTCCTATTGGTGTGTTGTGTACAATGTGAGTGTTTCACCTTCCCCTGTTTTACCCCATGATGGTTGACATGTCTGTAGGGTGTGTAATTCACCTTCCCCTGTGATTGAAATATTCATAGGATGAGTATTTCACCTTCCTCGATGGCATATGAGTAGGAAAAATTGTTCACCTTCTCTTGTTGATGCCCTAGCAAGCATCCTACCCATGTACTCCAAGACACATGGGAAGTACCTCTAATCTGGTTAATGAGTCGGGGAAAGTGGATAGGGACAATAAAACTACTGATAGATGCATCATGCACTATCATAGTCCCTATGTATAGGTTGCATGGTGTTCAAGAACTTGATCTAGGATCAAGTTTGATTGAGGTTCTACATCTGGACTAAATTTTGTCAGTGGAGAGTGGTAAGGTCTTGTGACTCACTCTCGATCAATTCTTCTTCATTATTGATATTAGTGTTTAGCAGAGAAGTGATGAGATGAGATATTTAAATGGTAGATGATGACATCATGGCATGATGATCGATGATTATGAATGGATTGGTAGGTGGAATTATCCGTAGTAGAAGGGGAGTATTAAAATTGGAAATTAGGGTCAAATTCCACTTTGGACAAGTCATTTGTTGGAGATTACGATTGCACTTTGTTAATATTTTCGAGAAGACCAAAATTAATATTAATATCATCTAATTGGGATAAGGATAAGTGTGTTTTTGAATTTATGCGCACACATGTGTAAATTGTTCAGGTTAGCCACATCATCATGTAGGCTCATGAAGCGTAAGAGACATGTCACTTCACACTCATTGAATTGTATAAATACAAGTGACCTCTCACCTCATTTGGCATCATTATCACTCACACATTCTTCTCCCCCCTTGTCTCATTGGTTCATACAACTATTGGGCAGTCTCTTTCTCTAACACATGTGGCAAGAAGGATGAATTTCAAACTGAATTATAGGGCCGAAAATTTTAGTAGTTGACTAAAGTTTGACCGGTATTGACCATGAATTATTTGACCAAGTTTGACTAAAATTTTGGTGGGTTTGACTCTATTTGACCAGGGCACATTGATTGGCACAAAAATTGAGATTTTATGGGCTACTTGACCTACATTGACCACAGGCCTATTTGACCACATGGTTGAGTTCAGGTTGACCAAATTCGACCACATATTTTATGAATGTTTTGGGCTAACTTTGACAACTAGTGGAGGTTGAGTTTGACTGCATGTAACTAAGCTTCAAAGGGATACTTTTGTTGTTTTGTTGAGCATATTTAACTTTTTGGTTATGGATGAATTTGACTACAATTAACTGATGATTCAACACAAATGTTTTGAATTTGATTTGGCAATACAACCTTGAATTTTTGTACTCTCTCTCTTTGTTGAACATTTTATATAATAATAAGAAGAATTGATCAAAGGGTTTTCTGTACATTAGGGTTTTCCTTTACATATGCCAAATCTAGTGTGCTCTTTTCTTGGCTCATCTTCTGCATTTTTATTATTAATGTTCTATCTACAACTACTATCAATGTGATTTATGGTTAATTTGATTGTTTTTGAAAAAATAAATTGGAAATTTTTCAATGGGCCGCTAAAGGAAAATTGAAGTAATTGTGCTAAGCATAGAACATACTATTCTTAATTAAACTTAACACTTTCAGACAATCAGCCTCTTGCCACATACCAAGCATGAATGTTACATCTCAAGACATAAAAAACTATGGATTCCTAGAGATTAAACGGCATCCATATTCAGTCTATGGTAATCCGGTCAAAACTGATCGAGAGATCACTAAGCCCAAAAACAATATTGGATGACTAAGAGATTTTTGACCATTACCTTGAGGAATTTTATTTCTATACCCACCTGTTGAGGGCTTCCTAGAAATTAAACCAACTGCACCCCTAACCCTTGGGAATTGTGATGGCATTATGATGCATGTGTTATCAGTGATCGCAACTCACTTGTAACAGAACAAGTATATGGTAACTAGATGAATCTATAGGTCAGATCAAAGGTGACAAAATGATGGAACAAAATAATGGGTCAAAGGTTTATGGATCAAAATCAGAAGCTTGATATGTAATATTGCTAGCATTATGGTACATGTGTTGTCCTTCATGGAAATCACATATATGATAAGCAGTTGTATCCACTGGTTAGTTCATAAATGATAAAGTGATTTATGATGGCAACTCACATTGTAACAGGTCGATTAAGAGGTAATAGGAACATGATGATAGGACAAAGGATTACATATCAAAATCAAGAAATTAAGGAAATAGAATGTTTTAAGTTGTATACACTATTAAACCTAGTCCAAGTCGCATATACTCGCAGGTACATAGAATAAAAGGCACATATACGTATGCACATGGTTTCAAGGAAAAGCACGTATGGGATGGAAAATTAAGATTAAAGAATACCAAGGGTAAATACCATGGTATTAGCCCACAATATTGACTGAAATAATGGTTACTTGATCCCTTCTAAGACTACCATAGGTTTTAAGTGTTGTTTTGGTGCATAGTGTCACACGGAATGAGTTATATTTGCGGACAAATCCAACCTTCCTAGGAGTCTAAGACTCTCTAATGACAAACAAACCAAACAAGAGCTATCCTTCTCTAGATACACATCATTCTATGAGAATTCAAATGTTTTCGATCTTACCTTAGGCCCCACGCTTGTTGTAGCAGTCCAGCCTTGCTGATCCAGATGAGCTCCTCCTTCACTTTCAGACCTGCATACACTGACAAAGCAAACGATTACATAGCATCTGAAAATTCATCATAAAATAAAGCATATCTATCATATTGACCAAAGAATACATGAAATAATTCATTAACAAATCATTGAGAAGAATGGACTTATTTGTATCAAATAATCAAAAAGGAACCATTACAACCTGAGCCTTGGTGTTGTGCAAGCTCCTCCCAGGGTCCAGCAAGAGATTTCCTCTACTTTGACAAGCTCACCCACTCCCACTATGGCAACAAGGAAGGATAGTGATCTCTCCTCACAAGTTAACAAATGGAAGTCCTAATTCCAGCAGCATTTACCCTATAGAATGTTCAGCTTTTCACCTCCCCTCCTTTGGCCCAATGCCTGTATTTATAGCATTCTAGAAGAGGTTATTCAGTTCCAACATCAATGGGATACTCCCTCTTTTGGATGGGGTAGTTCCTCTCTTGATGGGATAAGCTCCTCTATCATAGGGGTGCATGAACCATATGGAGGCGCTCAATACACGTCAAGAACTCTTCTAGAAGGCTCTAGAAGTGACCACAAGTAACTTTTTAAAGATGAAACTTGCGCCTTTTGACCTTTACAGGGGTACGCACCCTAGCTTTAGTATACAGAGCGTATTACTATGCAGGTCTAATGTATATGGAGTGCGTACACGCAGGAAAGGTAGAGAGAACCTGCGTACCCAGAGATAAACATGTTTTTAAGTGACTTTCTCTCTCTTTGAGGTTTTGACATGAAGAGTAGAGGTATGGGGCTTGACAAAGAGGACAATGTGGCTATTGATGAGGCCACATACTGCAAATAGTCAGGGTGACAAAATTCAGTGTAACAGATTGCCCCCTAAAGTACGAAGCCTGTAATAAATAAGGGTGTTAAGTCATATAAGAAGGGTGAAGTGCTTTATCATTTCGAGGATCATCTTGTGGATAGCCCAGTTGGAACCTGCAATTTTCAACACAAAATAGATGTAAAATATCATATCATACTGAGGTAGGCATTCCCATACTCAGATCAAAACTTTAACTATTGGACTAACTATTCTGGTACAAGAAAAATTTCATAATACATCATAATCATAGACTCTCGTAGACACAGCATGGACACAGCCATCTGTTTATGATTGGTCTACAACATAATGAATACAAAACTCCTCGCAGCCTGGATGGTGGAAACTAGATCCAGGGTCTTCATTTCTGTTCCCCGAATTGGTACGATTCTAGCCATGTGAATGAATGAGTCGATGTCGAACATGGTAGAAACTACTTGATTACCAGTCAATAATGTAAACTGTTAACAAGCATGAGAGAGACCACCAGTAATGTCAATGATTCTCAAAGTACCCAGCACAATCCATGAGATGTGAATGAATGAGTCGATGTCGAACATTTCATGGAATCCTTCGATCGCAAGTCAATGATGAAAACTGACGTCGAAGGCGAGAAACCTGCCATTGATGCATGCCGACCTCAAGTTACTGACGATTTCTAAGTCAACTCTCTAGATAATGTGTTGATGTCGATAGAAAGCGACCCGTTGCAGGCAAGCCCGCAACACGAATCATAGTTCAAGTTGAGGAAATGTTGCTGTAAGGACTGACTCAATGATGATATGATGGATGATAGGTATTCTGCAGTTGAATGTTTTGTTTCAGATCTCTTGAACACATAACGACACAACAGATGGTTTGGTGATAAATGACTCAAAGTCGATTCCCATAACCCGGCTAAAATGTCAAGTGATTTGGTCAACTGTGAGGTAAAGGATTTCCCAACCCAGGTGAATGAATAAGTGTCGTGTTCAAGAGTGGTAGTAAGGTTTTTCTTGAGACAAAAGGATATCAAATAGGCTCATTCTTCTCATTTTCCCCACCATTTCTGGGAAGTACCTCTTTATTTTTTACAAGCTTGAGGAGGAT
>APFE031720477.1:38113-65131 GCA_000404065.3 Pinus taeda | reverse complement strand
AGTCTGGAAAAGGGTTAAACTTATACTAAGTAGCCATATTTTCAATTACTTTAACAAGTTCGAAAAGACAAGTGCTTCACAATGTTTTCATGTGTTTTTGGAGTCCAAAAAGAGCTGAAAGAGAAATCCACGTAGTTTATTTTTTGTAACTTTATAGAGACTAAAAAAGAGATAAAATCATACTCTTTCGTCAAAATGATATTTTTCAATTCACACATCACTAAATCCCTGAAAAAAACTTCAACCTACTTAGAACAACATCAAAGGATTAAAAATACATGTTTCATGATAAAATTGAATTATATTTAGGTCAAAATATTAAGATATTAATTAAATAGTGACGAAAATGACTATAAATCAGGAAACAAACATTCAATTTACTATTTCACATTTTACTTCCTGGTGAGTAAGTTATGAGTGTTTTTCCCTTCAATCTTTTGCAGTTGATTGTCACTAATATGGTGGACCATTTAGAGCATTGTCACTTCAAGGTTGGAGCTACAAGCTTCGTATTTATTTTCGTGCTTCCATTTTCTCATCCGACAAAAGTTTTTTCAATGTTTTATGGCCCTATCGATGTAATTCCTTACGTTAGCTCCAACGCCCCCCCATTAAGCTGAAAGGAGAATTTAACATTATATCCTTAGCTTGTTCATTCTATTTAATCTCATTTCGTTTCTTAAGCATGTTTCACATCACCTTAAAAATATCTACAAATTTTGGGATAAATCTTCCCCGAAAATTACCTTACCTAGAAATCAATACACTTTTTCTTGTTTTTTGGTTGGTCAGTATTTTGTATTGTTATCATTGGTTGGGATCTATCTGAATTCCCTCCTTTAATATTATGTGACCCAACAACTTCCCCTCCTTGATAGTGAAATGGATTTTTTCTGATTTAAAGAAACTTAAAACTTCCTACACATAATGAAGGTTGTCCTCAAATGTTTTAAATGAGGAAATGTGGATTTTGAAAAGAAAGTAATATCATATAGATAAATTACAATAAAACTATTTCTTTCATTAATGAAAGTGATATCCATCTCTCTCTATAAGGTGGCTTCAACATTCATGAGTCTGAATGGCATTTTTGAATAAATAAATGTGCCCCAATGTGTGGTGAAAGTAGTATTGTACTGATCTTTTGGAGTAACTGTTATCTGATTATATCCAAAAAACCTGTCCAACATGGAAATCCTTTCTGAGCCAACCAATTTGGCAAAATTTGATCCATTTTTGGTAAAGGATAATTATCATTCAATGAGACTTTATTTAAATCTTTTGAAATCCGATCACATGCGAATTGCTCTGCTCTTTTTGTTGAGTAGTACCAAGTTTTATATCCAACTTGAAAATCTTAGTGGGATGATGTTTTTTGCCTACAATGGTGTCCTGACCTCTTTTTGAATCAACAACAACATCTTTGGACTAATCCTTCTTAACTTGTGTTTAAAGGGCTTCTCAGTTTCCTTGAGTGATATAGTATGTTGGATGACAATTTTGTTATAGACTTTTAAGTCTTCATGTCTACAAGAAAATACATTTGCAAACTCCTTTAACAATTTTTCATACTTTAGCTTCTATTGTAGTTTCAAATAGTTAGCAACTTTAATCATCTTTTCATTATCTTCTGTTACCAAATTGTAGTATTCCATCTCCCCATCACTTGGAAGGGTTCTAGGCTTAAGTGCCACCTCATTTTAATCAAATAATCTCTTTAAAGGAAGTAAAACGCTAGGGATTATATTGTTAATTACTTGAATTATACCCTATATAGAAACAATATTCAATAAATTTGTTGTTTCAGTATATTTCTCTGTGGTCTCATATTCATATTTGTCCATTGCAGTGCTAGGAAATTCATGATTTCTTTCAAGAAATCTTCTTATCTTTTTTCTATTTTCTTCAAACACCTCCCAACTCCTAGTATTATCTAGGATAGAAGACATATGTGTCACATTGATATCATATTTTTGATTAGGATAAATAGGTATTCTAAATGCACTAGCAGTTTTTGCTAAAGAATCTCCATTTCCATTTTTTTCTCCACAGATGAGAGATATCTCACGCTCATAAAAGTAAATTGAAAACAAATCCCATATCTCATTTTGGTAGGCACTCATTCTTGGGTTTTTGTCTTGACAAGTTCCTTTGACTTGGTTCAAAATTAGCTCTGAATCTCCAAAAATGTGAATTTTCTTCACTTTCTTCTCCCTTAATAGGTTCAACCCGATAATCATACCTCCATATTCTACCACGTTGTTTGTACAGTAAAAATACAATTTGTATGAATGTAACTGAATAGTACATTATGGCAGAACAATCCAAATTCCTTCCCCACAACCCTTTGCACAAGTGGAGCCATCGAAATATAAATTCCTTACTTCATCTAAAAATGTTTGAACCTTTTTTGTTAAGACATTGATCTTAATGTGTTTAGATACTTCTCCATCAATACAAAAAAATTAAAGAAAATTCATGATCCCACCTTTATATCTACTGCATAACTAGGATGATTATATGGCTGAGTTCTACTACTTACCATATAAGCCATTTGAACTTCCCTATATAATATTTTCAACTCACCTAACAATGATATTTATGTGTAAGAAATGTCCATCTTGAATATTTCTCATAATCTTGCTTCCCAAGATTGAAAGAATAGCATGTCAAATCTAGCTAGAATATCTTCTACCACTATGTCCCTCACTACACTTTTTGTAGGTATATGTGCTGGCGTTAGAGCTAGATCTTCTATCAACCCTAAACATTTTAATTTTTTGCAATAAAATGAGAATAGGTCCTTGTAAGGCCTAGTGATATAAATTCCTATATGCTCCATGAATCACTTAGGCATCAGGTTACGTTAAGCTCTAGAGTCTAACATATCATTACAAAGAATCATATCGTGTATGTTTAGAATTAAATAGATTGGGGGAACATCATCACTTATAATAGTGACATGTGGACCTAAGACAAATTCCAGACCATCATCATCTAAATTGAGGGAAACTTTTGAGTTTATATTAAACTGATCACTCTCTAAACTCTTAACCACTATAAATATTATTTTTCTAAACTGCTAATTTCTTAAAAGTTCATCAAAATGAATGGATACTTTCAACTTGCTGATTTTAGTTTTCATATTGAAACCTGAATGTGTTTTTTGAAATTACTTAATCTGCTTCTTAGATTCTTCTATTTTTCTTGAATTTTCCTTCTTAGGTTCATTTCATTCTTCAACGTTCTCTTCCTTGAATCAACATGTTGCTGAGTAATGTCTTTTGTGATGGAGTATTAATACGAATAGTCTAACCTCTGTGATGGTACCTCCTTTGAAGATCTACTACTACATTGTTTTAAGCCTCTTGATAAACTATTGAATGACAAATGTTAATGTTGTCCTTTTCTACTCATCACACAACAAAAATATAATGCTCCTCCTTAGCGACAAACGGTTTCGTTTTGTTATCATCAATACATCCAATATTATTATCTTCTTCCTCAGTGACCTCCTCATCAAGAAATCCCTCTGGAAAAGGAGGTCAAGTGACTGCTTGCTAATATTTAGCACCCTTCTACTCTCTTATATGATTTTGAGTCACTTGAGGTCTTATGATGTTTTGATTTCTCACCTGAGGTTGATTTTCAGCCCTGGAAGGAGTTATCCTATCAACCAACCTTTCCATTTTCTTCAACATTACATCAAATTTAAAATCACGTGAAGAAGATTATACTTCTTTAAACACCACTCTCTTCTCAATTTTCATTTTTTCCTTCTTGGCCAACAAATTGGCTCCTATTCCAATTTCATTACTCTTACTTACCTCTAAAGTGATAGGATTTATCTCCTAGAGTTGATAATACATTTCAACATTAAAACCATTAGGATAATGAAACAAGCCTGATTGAGGAGAAGATTTTAACTGAGCTAGAATTGAATTGTAAACTTTGTTACATCTAGCTATTAATTATTGCATTGACTCCCTTGGATTCCCTTTTAAACCTTCATATTTAGCTAAAATCTATAGGGGATTTTTCGTCACCTCCCACCTAGTGAGAAATATCTATTCAAACTACTATAAAGTATTGATACTTTTTGTAGGTAAGGATCTAAACCATTTCTTTACCTCTCTTGATAGACTTTATGCAAAAATTCTCAATTTGATCTCCTCATGGTCAATCTCCTCTAAATGAACGAAGTCATTAAGCTTGTCAACATGTTTTTGAGTTGTGTAAAGTCCCAGTGCCAATCAAAATGGATCACACAATATTTACAGTTGAAGTGGATGTCATGTATCATACCTTGGAGGATTAAATCCACATATCTAGCAACCATAGGGCTCGAAGATAAAATTATACTAACAATAGGAGTTTGGACAACAAATTCAAAGGAGCTGAGACTATTGTGATAATGGTTGATAAGACGAGATTTTGGACACCCACAAAAGAAATAAGTGGTTGAAGAAAATAAAAAAATGGAATAAAATAATGAAACGTTGAAGACTTAGTTGAAACCACCTGAAGTTCCTATACTTTTGGTTCTAATTTTTGAAAATGAGTCAAAATCGAGAAATGCTGTGGTAATGGTCTTAATTTTGGGATGGCAGAACTAGGGGTAAAGTTCTTTAAATTTGTTGAATCAAGGAAACCGTCTAAAAGACTACTTTCATACTTAGATTTGAATAAATTACTTTCAAATGTAATATCTAACGGTAAATCCTCAAAATATTCAACCTTTGTAGGCAAAGAATAACATATTTCTACGTAAGTTGTACCTGATTCCTTTGGAGTTTTCTTCCTGGACACTTTTCCTGGGTTTGACAAAAACGGGAGTACATTTGGATCATGGTTCCTCAAACTACAAACGCCTCTATGAGCCAAAACTTTGTCAATAAGAAAACTTCAAATTATAATGTGGAGTTGCTAGATTAAACAACTTGAATCCACATTGTTATACAAATATATGTTTTCTGTCACAAATTTGATCCTAAACAATAGAATAGTTTGGTGAAAATATCCATTTCGCTACATAGAAATGACACCAAAATGTTATTACTTAGATAAAATGCTAGTTGTGGGAAAAAATCGAAGGTAATATCAAACTAATTTGAGGTTGAAAGCTAGCCCTTCAACCTAGAGAGGGAACTCTCCCTAAAACTCAACTACTCAAGGCCACTATATTGGAAGGTTTCCAATTGAGTCCCATGGTGGTATTTACCTAAAATCACTGGAATTTGGTTGGGCTATGTGAAATTTCCACCATTTGGCACAGAATTACAACACAAGAATTTTTGTAAATGCTCACGAACATTGTTTTCTTTAATATCCACTCAAAAATACAAAATGATCTTGTATCTCAAATAAAAACCAACCCCTTTTCCTTCTACATTTATTTCCTATATAAGCATTACAGTAAATGAAACATTTTTGTAGCTCAAAAATAACTACAGTAATATAATAATAGAAATATAAATATCTTACACACGTTCATCTGAAAATATCCTTAAACATATCAAGTTTATTTCCAAAATAAAAACAACTTGTTCAAAATTATGTTGAAAATGGGAATGAGAAAATGTATCATGGTTGTCGTTCCCTCGCTGTAGATTGGGCATTGTCATCTTTCAACAATGGGATTATTTTTTTCTCTTGTTTTCTCAATCATTCTTGGTGAAATATGTTGATACTGCAATTATTACTCCTTTAGGTGCCTGAACCAATAGGTTTGCTGACAGGGCAACTATCAGCACTTTTCTCAAATAGATTCTTTCAAAATGCCTTAAAAATGGAAATTCCAGGGCTTTTGTACAAAATTCATTCACAATGGGAATTCCAACTCTCCTATTTTCCCACTCTATACCTAAACACTGCCAGAGGAATGATCAATGACAAATAAAAAAAAATAACTTTAACATTGAATAATCAGAAACCCAAAAATGGTTACAAGCTTCCTAGTTGAGGGTATTGTCCACCTCCAATGGAACATCCACCTTATCCATACTGAACCCTGTTCTATATCTAGTTTCCATAGGGATTTTATTTTCAGTTTACTTAGCCTTTGAATTTTGAGAACCTACAATTTTCTCTTTTTTTATTATCAGGTCCTTTAATGGGATATTGTCCACATTTATTGCTTACTCAATGAGGTCAGGATTTTGTTTCAACTTTATCTTCATTCACAATATTTTTAAAAGCCTCATGTGAGTTATTTTAGTCCATTTTAACATTTTAAATAAGGATTTTTTTTCTTCGGCTAAAACTTCTTCATCATGGGGTTTACAGTTAGGCCTCTTTCCTTTAGTCTCATCTAGTAGATGATTTACTAATGGGGAAATTTCAGTGGGTGGCTTCTCAGCATGATGGGAATTCTTAGTAGGAGGCATATTTTTAGTGGGAGTCTTTATATTAGGTTGTGTATTTTTAATATTGTCAGTTATTATAGCATAAACCTTAGAAATTATAGCACTTGAATATGAAGGAATTTCTTTATCCTATCACCTTTAGGTTTCCTTAGAGGAAGTGCCTTGAGAGGAAGTCCTTGGCTATGTTTTCTTGCCCTGTTTGATACCCTTATTCATCCCTTATTTAGCCTTAAAAGGTTGGGGTTTAAGCCATCCCTAGAAAAGGGAATGGCTCCACATTCTTCTAGCCTTGGCATATTGATTTTCAATTAACAACTTATTTAAGTGCTCTTTATAGATGAAATGAGGGGATGGGTACGTTTTGGCTAGAACATGAGAAGCCACGTGCTTGAGACATTATAATAACAAATAACATGCACAAATTCTTATTTTTCCTACTAGATGAGCTAGGAAATGAAAATGGTATAAGTTTACTCGATTAAAAATCCCTTCACATGTCAAATATTACTCGGTAATCCATAGAATACCATGTCACTTGTCTTCCATCCAGGATCTTTCAACCTTGTCCTTCAAGTTTCAATCTTTCAATTTAGCTTTAAGCAAAATGGGACATCAATCCTAGGTAGAACGTGACTTTTGAAAACATTTTCCCGATCTATAGGTAGAGTTGTAACCTCTACCATTAATTCCTCTAAGACTAGGAATGAAAGCCCTCCTACCTCCACATGCTGACTGTCAAACCCTCCACAAAATATTTGAGCCACATCTTCATGGTAATCAATGCATCGTTCGAGAAATTCCTGACACCCAGCCCACTAGAATTGTTGATGAATATTTGGGTAACTCTTGAAAATTGAGAACTTTTGGTTCGTTTTTGTTAAGCTTCCCATTTTTACCTATTATATCTATAGCTTGGATATTAGGTAGATGACAAAATAGAAGTCAATCCTATATCTACACTAAATAGTTTGATTTGTACAAATTTCTAGCTACGGGAGTTAACAAAACATACAAATGAAATAGTCAAATCACTATGGAGGGAAAAGTAGTGATGTTTTAGGAATAATAATTGAATGAAACTTGAAATAATGTTTTAACCCTTCGATAACTACAAAAACACATCATAGCATTTGAGCGACAAAAACCTTGGTTTTAACACGTAGCTTTCATTTTCATATTTATTGTTGCATGACTCGGCAATGATTATTTTTTTGCTGACATTAAATGTATCATCATATTTCAAAAATAAAAATTATAATTATAATTTTGGCATTGGTACTCTTGTTATCATTTAATACTCAATAACATTGACAATCTTGTTGTCAATGTATTACTCTAATAATATTATGAACTTAAAAAGTGATCATAGTCCCATTATCAACATTTCTCATGTTTATTACAAAAAAAATCGCCGACACTGTAATTGTCAACATTTAAAAAAAAATCAAACTTGGCTAAATTTTATAATAGATCATATGTATCATCAAGAATTTAATATGAAGTAACAAGAAATACAACTTGGCATTTCCACCTCATCATGAAGTCCATGTCATCATTGTAAAGTTGTAACTTGTATAGTTGTCATCATATTGGTCAATGTATGTCCATGTTTTATGCCATATCATCATGTGGAGTGTAATGATGTATGTTCAAAGAAAAGTAAGAGATGTAATTTGTGGGATTCCAAGGGTCATATGTGGAACATGAAGAGTCACATAGTCGTGTATAGAGAAATATTGTATAGAAGTCCAAAAGTCATTTAGAATTTCATGAGTTGTATAGATGCCAAAGGAGACACTAGAGGTCCAAGAGTCATGAAGGTAATCTAGGAGTCATGATGATATGGAAGGTCATTCCTCTTGTTATGAAAAATAACTTATAACTCAAGTAATTGTATTTTGGAGGATTAAGCTTTAGGGAGATAGTCTTCAATTCTCTACATGGAATAAGAGAGAAAACGATTCTTTGGAGAAGCAATAATTGACTTAATGTTCCATTCTTGGAACTAACGTCCACCATTGTAATCGATTCGATTGTATAATTTTCCTTGTAATTGAATCTCGATGAGTCAGCACACATTCATGCATGTAATTTGAATGTCTTAGGACTATTATTTGGATGTTTTCTATATATGTTTTGTTCATATCTCCTAAGGAAATCAACCTATTTCAGTGGCCTTGATACATTTTTTTTCTTAGGTGTGTTATATGTGATTTAATGTTCATTTTTTCTATGTGAACTCTATTGATAGATAACGCATTAGAGGAAACTTCACTTTAAAAGTGGACATGAATTTTTCATGAAATTTTCATGTCATAATATGTAGTCCAATAAAAAAAATTTATTTAAAAAAGAGGTATATGTAAATATCTTGGAGGGAAAAGAAGAAAACCTACCTTTTTTAATTATATTTTTGGCTTATCTTTGCTGCAAAAAATACTGAGAGGGGGGGTGAGTCAGTACCTTAAAACATATTTAAACCTTTCAATTTTTTATTCATATTTTTGTATGTTACTATCATTAAGTAAACCAGCATATGGATGCGGCTATGAACAACATATACCCAGTTAACAAACTTCTCATATATTTCATCATGTGTTCTAATTTAACCAATGTATCATTACTTCATTAGGCCTTAATTAAACATGAACAATGAGCAATAAGAGAAAATTAAAGTATGACACATAAGCAAGACAAAAACACATGAGGACACCGGGATTTTTACATGGAAACCCAATGTGGGAGAAAACCAACATTTCCATCATCTATGTCTTCATCTTTTATTATAAAGGAAAAAATCTTACATTATTGTACTACTGCAGACTCTTACTCGTATGCAGGCACCCACCTGTAGAAGGCTAAAACCTTCTCTCATTATTTACGAGTGACTAGAAGGGAGCTCTAGCCCCCTGATCATGTTTATCAACACCCACTGGAAGGGAGGTCCAACTCGTTGATTAGATTTACTAGCTACCATAGGAAGGAAGCCTCAAAGCCCTTACAGAAGGTTCCGACCTTCGGCACCTTCGTGAACAATGTTTCATAATTTTTCATATTGGATCCACCTCACTTATAGCATCAAACTTATAGTACACTTTTCATCATATTTTCAGACTAGACCCACTTTCAACATTTAAGCTTAATACCAAATAACAGTATTGAAACCAATCACTGTATCAAATCACTGAATCTCTACCATTTTTTGCAACTGAATCAAACCAATTCATAACAAATATAAACCATCAAATCAAATATAAATTCATCATTATATGAATCCAAACATTGTTACCCATCACAAAAGGTAGCTTCTATCTCCAATAACACTGATAAAGCATACATCATATTGTATATGCTACTTTTTTGAGTCATACTTGCATATGTATAGGCTTTCCTTGAAGAATACCTATGTACAAATCTCAACACAATTATAACTGAATCTAAATTACTGTACCACTGAATGACATACTAAACCCATCATAAATCACTTAACCAAATATAGATGACCACACAATAGCATCATCCCTAGTCAACATATCATTAACAATTGACTCTGAGCATAATTGCAAAACATACATTATCATAAGAGAGACTTCATCGACAGATAACAAAAAATTAACAAAAATGATCAAACATGATTAACAACTTTTACTACAAAACCCTGGAAAATGTATGCAACTCTTACAAATGACTTATGCCTTTGTGCATGCCTTTAATGTTTGATATTTGCGTACATATTTAGAACTTTTCGTAGAATACACACATAACTACCAAAAGGAAGATCCAGGTATGTACATGACTTATCAATTGAAAACCAACATATAGATCTATAACCACTAACTCATACCTTCGCTTCATAACACAACATTTTTCAAACCCAAATCTTGGCATGCAAATTGTTTCAAACACACATCATAATAGTATCATTAGAGCTCTATTAAACCTTAAATATATCAACGAATATGTATTCATTTCTGATATAGCAGATCTAATCCATCTCCATGATCCCTGGTACACACCTATTTCACATCAAGTCCATTATAAAAAATCCATCACATGCACGCACTAACACTTCATCTCCATATCCTTATATAACTTAGGCCATAGTGAGTACTTTATGCCAATCCCTTAGTAATTTCGTTGGTGTTATTTAACGTGATCAAATATATCTTTTCACACTCAATACTATGGGATAATACCATCGTAAATACCCTCGTATTGATAAGGCCATGGTGAAAAAACTGTATGTAAGTTATCTTCATTATACATGTGTATGTATGGGGCATTTTGCACAAGACCAATGTATACATTCCTAAAATTCACCTTTATATTCCTTCTATCTCTAAACTGATATTCCATTATCCATTCTCTATGTCACATATATTCCAACCTAGATAACCATCCAGATATCATCATGTTGGAATATTTATTAAGTAGGTTTCAATCAAGGACAAGACTGTAGTCCTAATGCCAATAATATCCCCTTATGGACTTGATGGAAACCACTTTGGTATTTGGTCAGCATAGCATATAAATACCTACAAATACATTTGTAATCATACCATGTTTCTCTCCAATAATTCTTCTCCAAACAACAAGATACTCTCCCCCTTTGACATCAAGAGGAAAGGGCTAACAAATTCTAAATGGAGACTTATTTCTCTCTTTGTAGAAAGGATCAACATAAGATTGTCTGTGGATTATGACCACTAACCATCCTCTCCCTGAGCATATGTTGAACCTTTTGGAATATTTCAAATGAATTACATGACTCTATGACTCTGCCAAGTATTACCTTTCCTACCAAGAACTCATTCTTACATTAATCACCCAAATAGAGAGGCTACATATTAGACTCAACATTAGATGAAATGCCCAAAATGGGATTACATATATAAATGAATTTATCCATGACAGTCTAAACATGTATGAATATATTAGTATGAGATCCTTTTTGGAATTGTTTCTGCTTAAGATAAAACAAAATAATTTGGACAATTTTAATTTGAGCACCGTTCTTCGTGATTGTTAACAAGCATTGTGCCATTGTTTCACCACTTTTTATGCAACTATTTCACCACTAAGACTGTTTGAATTTTTTTTAATTCCACACATACATAGCATCAAGGAGTAATAGAGAAGATATGGGGGTAGTATTTAAGATAAGGAAACTTTTATGGAACCAACTCAAGAAAAGATAGATCAATGCCTAGCCTCTTCGAGGGGGCAACCTCCTTTAAATTACATAAATGAAAAATTCTTGGATGATACAAATGAAAATACCCTCTTTCTATATATAGGAGTCTAAGGGGTCATAACATATTCAGAGGTGACATAACAATAAAAATGTAAGGGCACAACAATAACAATAGTGGGCTTCTATGGGGCTCATTAGTAACAATATGGGCACAACATGGGTACATAAATATAATAAGTGGGTTGTACTAATAAAAATAAGGGGTTACACTAGTAGCACACGAGCCTAACATGCCCCTCTCCTTCAAAAAGTCTTGTCCTCAATGCTTCAGTAGTTCTTGATGCTTCTGTATAAAATTCTTGTCCTCCCATGTGGAATCTTCAGTGGGTAAGTTCTTCCATTTGATGAGATACTATAAAATTGATCGATTTCGTAGCTGTTGGGTTATTGTTTCTGTGACTGCTATAGGTTCCAATATGATTTTTCCTTCCTCTTCAATTTTTGGCAATATTGTATGAATTGGGACCTTTTGCAACTTTCGAATAAGTGGCCATACTTCTTGATCTTTGTTCCATTCATCCCTTGCTTCGTTTATCCAATCTGATTGGATAATAGAAATAGCAGAAAACAATGCTTCCACATCCTCATCCTTTCTTGAGAGTGCATCTGCAACAAATTTTTTCTTCCATTTTCTATAGATGATGTCAAAGTCATAACCCAACATATTTGTGACACATTTTTTTTGTTCTTCTAAAGCTAATAGTTTTTCTAAAAAGTATTTAAGACTATCATGATCCATTTTTACCTTGAAGAGTCTTCCCATTTGGTAAGGTCGCCATTTTTTAAGTGCATGTAGTATTGCAAACTTTTCCTTCTCATAAACATCTTGCTTTAGATGTACTAGTAAAAATACCCAATCACCTACGTCAAAACATTTTTCACTATGATGTTGATCTACCAGTTGTTTCGTCTGATTTTGCACCGAAGTGGTGTTACCCTTTAAAAGTTGGAGAACTTGTTGTTGATGTTCGATGTGATATTTCACTGCTTCAACCTTTTTCTTCTTGATATGTCCTTCGATCTCTAGAGTTTGAGGAGTGTAATTTCTTCCAATCCTTTACAAGATATGGTCAGATTCATTTCTTGATGCTCGATGTGATCTTTCACTTCTTCAACATTTCTCTTCTTGATATGTCCTTCTATCTTGATAGTTTGAGGAGTGGTAATTTCGAACAATGAATTACAAGATATGGTTGGATTCATTTCTTCTTTCTCGATGTGATCTTTCACTTCTTGCACCTTTTTCTTCTTGATATGTCCTTCTATCTTGAGAGTTTTAGGAGTGGTAATTCTTGCCAATGCTTTACAAGATATGGTCTGATTAATTTCTTCTTTATCTGGGATGGGGTCCAGGCATATATCCTCTTATTTTGATGTTTCTTGATCCTTTTCTTCCTCGTCTTCATATTCTATGTACAATAATTTCTTCTCAACACTTCTGACCTTTAGTGCATTTGCTATCACAATTGTAACAAAGCCATTTTTCTCTTTTTTCTTCCAATTGTTGTGGTGTAACCCTTGGAGGTTGTGGAAGGCTAGGAGAAACAACACTTCCATATTTATAGTTGTGAGGGGTACACTTCTTGGTTTCCATAATTTTCCTTTCCACTATGTCACAAATCCCTTTTACTCTTTCCAATTATTGTGGTCTTTCTCTAAAGAAGGTTTTTCTCTCTGTGTCCTCATAATGAGCTATCATTTCCTGTATGAAAATTGACCACGTGACAAGTTGTTTACGAGAACAAAGCCCTTCATACCATAAAAATTGATCTGTTTCTAAATATGAAGATGCAACACATACCTTTTGTAACAGTGGTACACCATGTAGATCAAAATATTTCTCCATCTAAAGTATCCAATTTACTGGATCCTTGCCATCAAAGTTCCTCATCTTGCTTTTTCTTTATTTTAGGAGCCCGATCTTGAAACGACTGTAACTCTGTACTTTCATATCTTTAAGTTCTAAAATTGTGTTCGACAGTAACCCTCTATGTCCTCTTTCCAATGCCACCAATCTGATCCAAATTGGATTCTCCAAGTAAGAGTTATGTCAAATCTCCCACAGTGACCGGACTATAGACTAGTTCCGTAGAGAAAACTTGCACGAGGTACCATGTGTCATTGTTTCGACCTTTGGCTCTAAAAAATATATACAAGAATCTACATTCTGTCCTATTTCTGTACCTTCTTACGAAATTTCAATCCAATGCTCAGACATAAAGTTATGATGATTTTCCCCAGGTAACCTGTTTGGAATGTAATTTAGGAGTCTGCAAAAAGACCAACTTCCTCAGATCATATATCCACAAATATAGTGCAAAAAGCTCTGAAATTTGGACCCAAGGTTTGGCACGATTTCTTCTCAAATGGGATTTTGTTTTAGCTTCTGAAATGTCAAAAAAAAAAAATTATAGAGAAAATGCCAGGATGACCTGTTTCGAGCAGCGAAACCCTACAATCCAAAGCTCTTAAACCAAATGTCATGGATCCAACTCAACAAAAGATAGATCAACGCCTTAGAATTCAGCCTCTTCAAGGGGGCAATCTCCTTTACATTACATAAATGAACAATTCTTGGATGATACAAATGAAAATACCCCCTTTCTATATATAGGATTCTAAGGGGTCATAACATATTCAAAGCCGACATAACAATAATAATGTAAGGCACAATAATAACAATAGTGAGCTTCTATGGGGCTCAATAGTAACAATATGGGCCCTACATGGGTACATCAATATAATAAGTCGGTTGTACTAATAACAATAAGGGGTTACACTAGTAGTATAGGGGCCTAACAGAAACCCTCAGACAATATCATAATTCACCAACACCGTCATGTAGTTGACATCTTCATAAATCAGTAGTGGTTTGGTTTATTCGATTTACTAAAGGGGTCGGATGATGATCTTTCCCATAAATTTACCATTTAATTGCATTGTGAAGGGGAATATAGTTTCAAGCTTGTTGTCAAACAGTTGGCCATCTCTCTCAGTCCAGAAACTCTCACGAGAGTGACCACCTTTCCTCTAGGAATTAGAGGAAGCAAAGAAGAAAATAAAGTAAGTGTTACAGCTAGGAAAGACTTCTTCCTTTCAAAAGAGAATCATTTAGAAGAAAATAATGGAGTGAGAAGCTAAAGTATGACTTACCCTTGGGATCAAGTAACTTTCGTATCCTTAAATATATAGATTGTGAATGGAAATTAAGTGTGGTTTGAACATACCACTTGAGGTTAATACAAGAGTTGATATTTAAGGTAGAATTACCACTATCTCAAGTACTTAGTGTCCCCCATTTCCTTGTGTCATCAATCATGGAGATGAATTACAATGTAAGGGATGGAAAACACTAATATTTAGCTCACCATGGACTCATGAAATTGATAGTGGTAGATGCTTTCAACCGCTTGAGAATCCATGTCATATGGAACAAATTTATGGACATCAATAGGGATAGTTTCATAGAAACACAAGCCCTCAGAGTAAGAGAGACTCTAGGATCTAGTGTTGGAGGAAGAGAAGGGGAAAGAGAGGAAGAACAAGGATCAATATAAAGGAGAAATAAGCAACAAGAAAAAAATAATAAGAATGAAAGGTAGAGGAGGAAGAGGTAGTAAGAACACAAGAAGAAGAAATTAAAACAAAGGAAATAGAGGTAGTAGTACAGAGGAAGGAGAAGTAAAGTTGAAAGGAGAAGAGGAGGAGAAGAAAGGATACAAAAAAAGAAGCCCTGAAAAGCCTTATCCAGCCCAAAGAGTAGAAGGAATGGACATAAATAGAGAGGAATGTAGGTTTTAACCCCCAATGAATCCAACCATCTTAGGAGCCTTGGGATGTTAAAGAGGCCACAAGGGCCATGAAAAAGCTACACATGATAACTAAGATTCTTAGAGGATGCGAAACACCTTCAGCAAGGGTCTGATGATAACTCTCATCAATAAGGATGTTTGAAATATCAATATGCCATCCTACAACCATAAATATATCCTTACCTTACCGTAATTCACATTTTTTGTTAGATTTTGCTTAATAAGAGGAGTAAAATATTTTTGCGATAGTATGCAGCTTATTGTGATTTAATTTTCAGAGAAAAAGCATTTTTTAGGCTATTACTATATAAGTTCTTAATGGAGACATCTAGGAGAGAATGTAGGGTCAATTGTACACCTCCTTATCTCCCTAAACATGATTTGTGATCATGGTATCCTCTATCACCAATTTGAGTTCATTGGCAATTGAGGGACTCCTAGTCCAAGTGAAGATCAAGAAGTACAAGATCCACTATTTTCGAGATCAAGGAGGGGACCGCTCCTACTTCTAAGGGAATTTATTCATTTTCCCTTTTGTATAAATAAACTAGAAGAAGAAATATTTACAATTAAAAAAAAAAAAATCAAATAGGTGTAGTTATTGAGCCTCAAGCTTGACATTGCTATTTTCAAATTGTATGTGATGTACTAGACTTGCACTTTTTGATAATGGGAAGTTGGTTTTTAAACTACATATGAGTTAGTTTCGAAGGGCTGAGACCCTTGGGTTTGGGCCCTACCCATAGGCTTTGGTCCCTCTTCTCGTACTTATGTTTCTTCTTGATTCCAGGAATTTAATAGTTTCATGCATTTCAGTAGAGATTAACCTATAAAATCCTGTAGTTGCAGCCTATAGATCATTGTCCTCTCTCACTAGTACAGAATGACTAATTAATTACTAAAAAAACAACTAAAATTTGCATATAAATGACCAACTTATATTCATTTTTAGCATAGTCATTAATTGGTTTCCTGAAATTTTGCCATCTAGTGGTATATTTAGTCATAAATTTGGTCATAAGATTTTCATTAGTTTAGTCATTAATTATCGCAATTAATGACTAAATATACTACAAAATATATTACTATATGAATCAACGCGAAAACCAGTTGATGACCAAAAAAATATGACCAAAATGTTGGTTGTGTTATAAGATATTATAAATTAGCTATTCATAGTCATATACATGCAAATTTTAATCATTATTTGGAAACAATAAATGACCAAAGGAATATGATTAAAGTTTAGTCATGTTATAACATACTGTAAATTGAACACTAATAATCATATATATGCAAAATTTAGTCATCATTTTAATAAAAAAATTATCATCTGGAATAGTCATTTATCTTTTTTTGGTATGATCATATTCATTATATAAACGACAGATTTAGTAGCTTGTATTCATTTTATTTTATTTTATTCATAATCATTAATAATGACTAATCTAGTAATATATTCATTTTATTTATGTTCATCATTAATTAATATAAACTACTAATTTAGTATTTTTAGATTGATTTTATGTGTTCATTTTTAATCAACATAAATTAATTAGTACGTTTTCCAGACCAATTTTTTTTTAAATGCCATAGAATGTGCATGTTTATCTAATATGATAACACAAAGTTACATATGTTAATTACCAAGACTAAATAATATCAAGTGAAAATAAAAATAACTTTAACGATATAAACTTTATTATATAAAATATCAAGTATTACAATATCAGTTTCCAACTTATTATTAGTTGGACTACAATTTACACATCAAATATTGTTTCATCATTTCAAAATATTATCGTTGTGTTTCCAAAGCATTACAAGTCAATTCACCAACTTTGAAGGCTTGACCATCAATCTCTATGAGTGTATCTTATGCAAGATATTAGCTCTAAGGGTATCACTAGACAGATTCTCTTCTCTCTATCATTTTTCATTTGTCACTCGAGTGTTATTGATCTCCTCTTTCTTCAATTGCTGCTTTTGAATGTCAATATTAATTTTGTGTCCTGAAAATGAAAGAAGATACAATGCAGACTATAAGACATGAAAGATGATGAATTCTTGAATATAAAGTAAATTAGACTCTAAAATATTTATACGACATATACCTCAATATTCGATAGTGGCCACTATGCGACTAGATGACCTGTATAAACAAAGAAGATAAAATTTCAGGATAGAAAATAGCATCTTAGGAACTGAGTATTCAACCTCCAACAAAACCATATGAACAACCACACCAACCAAGTTACATGTTAAAAATATCAAGCAATAGATAACTTGTTAAAACAAATGGAAAAAAAAAATTTACTCTAGAAAATATCCTCATTCGTTGTTCCAAAGGAGTCATGTTCCTTTAATTTGGATATTCTTTTGCCCACAGAAAGAGTTCCTCACTACTATGACCTATTATTTTACAATCATGAGATTGATCCAAAATCATATTGGATTATGCAGACAAGATGATTCAAATTTACAATATGAATACCTCACTAAGTTGAATGAAGGTGCTAGTTGTGAGTAGTGTTAAAACCTTAGGGAAGTAGAACACCAAGGCCTAAGAAAATATATCACCACCTGTCCACTGAATGAAAATATTTCAATCCCACAATGGCCTCTGTGAGTACATTCCATTGGATGGGTATCACACTCTAAGAGATGATTGTATAATACGATGAGAAGTGTACATATATTGTCACAATGCCCCTCACAGTCAAACCCTATAGTTGTGTCCTATAATAATAATAATCATATTATACTATTTAATTATGAATTATGATTGCTAGATAATTATTAGTTTGAATAATTAGTCTGAAATTTCATTTTTAGTATTTTTGTATTCATGAAAATATTTAGAAAAGAAAAGGTACCTCTTGTGACTAGTTAATTTTGAGTGAATCTAAATACACAAGAAATTGTGGTGCCTCAATGCTTATCTAGCGATTATCCACTCATTGTACCAATTTCTCGTATGTCCTCTACTATTTTTGGTGAATTCCTCTTTGATGATTTCCAATGCCAATGCAATGTACATTTATCCTCGATGTTTTTCTAAGCCAAAGGGAAGATCCAAAACTAACAACAAAAAAGTAGCCTCAAATATATTATTGGGGGCCAAAATGCATTAATTATATGACAAGCCAAGAAACATTGCACATTAATCATCTTCCCTTTAATATTGATTAATAATTTCTTTGCATGATCATGTAATAATAAAGAGTCAAGTAGGGACATTTAAAGTTATTCATCCATCAATACCACCTTTGATAGTGCTTAGTAGTTAATACTTCCTATTACACACACAATATATCACCAACTTCAAGGCTAGAAATACAAACACAACAAAATTGAAATTAAAGAAATGGTAGGGAGTCAAATGCGACTAATATTGAGTCAAGAAGATACTGAGCCCTTCACGTTACCAAGGCATTCTCAGGCACTAATATATAAAATCCTTTTGTTGCATCATTTTAACCTTTTCTTTCATTTCTATAATTGTGAACATAAAATTCAGAAAATAAAAAATAAATAAATAAATAATAAAATAAAAAATAAAAATTAAATAAAAATAAAATAAAAACAAAAAAACAAAAAAATAAAAAAAAAACAAAAAAAAATCATTGAAGAAGATCTGAAATCCTAACAAATGCTCGAGTGATTGTCATATCAATTTAAAATACAGGAAACCATTTGATATGCTTTTAACTTGCAGAATATATTGAAGAATATGAAGTTTTCTCATCCCTTGCTCCTAATGGAATTGTAATATGTGGGTTCCAATCAAGTAATCAATTTACCTCTAAGACAATTAAGATATCAATTTAGAGAAGGAATTCTAGAAGCATTGGGATAGTAGTAATGGAATTAACTAGGAGGAAAATAAAGCACTTTAGTGGGTGCTCCAAAACATTTGAACACTAATGAAAGTGATTCTATACTCCCTCCACACATTTTAAAACAAAAACCATTCAAGTGTGTCACATTTATTTTCCACCTTTCTATAATATGTAATTCTTTGAGTAAGAATAGAGCTTTCAAAAAAATTGTAATGAAAGAGAACTCTTCATAATCCTAATATGTTGTGCTCTAAAAAATAAACAATTTCATCTAGTGAATAAATCTTACATGGTATATTTTAGTGATTAAAATGACAACTTTATTCTTAATCTTATTAGAACAAAAATAAATTCATCCCTAACTAGCTGGGATCTAACAAATCAAGAATTTAATGTAGTAAAGTAAACTTATGTGGTAGATCCCAATTATTTGTAACGACAACTTTATTCTTGATCTTATTACAACATAGATTGATTGAAGAGTACATACAGATTTCCTTATCTAAGACAAACTTTGAACACATTTTAAGATTTCATAGTAATATAATGATACGATTTACTTCTAGGACATGAAAAACATATCTACATCTAGCACCCATCATTGGACAATAGTGTTCTTTAGACACCATCTCATGGAATTAGAATCATATAGATAGAGAGTGTTACAAAGATACCTTGGAACACATATTTAGCACTATGTTCAAGCTTCAAATTCATCAATTGATTTACTTTAATAGAAAATTGTAGTGGGATGTCATTAAATACAACTCGACAAAAGCCATTTATGATAGTTGTCGTTGCCTTCTATGGATCTATCGCCCTTTAGAAATAGAATAACTGATATTGAGGTACTTTCTTCTTGTTCAACATCGACTATTGGGTTCTTCACGTGGAAAAGGTTGCAAATATTAGATGTATAATGGAAACAAACACGCAATTCAAAGTTGCTCCTAAAGTCTCTTGGGTGAATTATAAAACACCATCTACTTAAAACATGATATATAGTAGTAACACAAACCTACCAAAGATCCCACTTCATAATTCGAAATGTTTCAAATAGGATATCTCTTAAAGAATATCAACTATTTAATTTCATAATCACACTAAAATAGAAAAATATTTAAAATGTTGAAAAGTGTGAAGAAAATGGAGTTGGAATATTATAGTTACGTTAGGGTAGATATAACTACGTGAAATGTAACTTATATATAATATTATAAATACCATTCTTCATTCATTTAAGAGACTAACATTTTTTTATATTCTGTTAATAAGTTAACACTCCAACAAAAATATTATTGAATTGGTTCTTCACTAAGCAAGGGGAAATTTTAAACTAGTCTGAAAATTCCTACTCATTCCCTTGCGATATTTCTCATATTTTATTTCTGTGTAGATTTAAGCTAGTGTAAAGTAACTTCTACATATTTGACAATTTAAATGTGAAAAATTACCCATTTTGAATTTATACAATTAACATATGGACACGAGGATATAGTATACATGAGTTATAAGTAATATGACGTTTACATATTATATCAAGACAAACGTTTTCTCTTCTCATCAACTCTTATTGTATAGTTGGTGATGGATATAGCCTTTAAAATTATGAGCCATATTTGTCCTATCTTATATTTGATGATGGATATAGCTTTTAAAAGCATCAACCTTGTTTTTTATTTTACGTATGGTCAATTTAAATGGAAGTACTCATAACTTTATTCAATATTATCTTTTACAACTAGAAATAAAATGATGTGTAGATGGTGTTTATAGTACTTTTCAAACTTTTTTTAATTACCCAAAATTAGGCTATTTAAGATAAATACGGGTGGTGTTTCTAGTGATTTTTAAACTTGTTTTAATTACATAAATTTAGCTTCTTTAAAGTAAATAGTTGCACTGATTGTCTTATCTTCAAGTCAGTAACTTTTCTTGAGGCATCTTCATGACATCGAAATGTCTGAAAATTATGAAATATTAGTAGTATATTGCAGTAAATAGTTAATTTTGACATATAATCATTTATTGTGTTTTTTAGTCTATGTCACAAATTTATTGATATTTTATGATTCATGGTTTCGTTTTCCATGCTAAGGATGGATTCGTTATGCATGCCAGGGTTTTTAGTTGTGCACACATCATATTTCTTACTTATAATTGTATCAAAAAAAGGGACTATGCACAATGACATGTAGTGACATGTGAGTGTCTATTTTACTCAATGATATGCTTGATTTCTTAACCCATTCAAATCCTACCACAGTGAAATTAAGAGAGACAAGGACACAAGAATGACTATCAATAAATGAAATTAGAGACTTTAGAATGACACTCAAATCGTACCTAAATGTAACAATAACTATTTTTAGCTACCTGGTCACTGACGAGCATTGAATCACACTATGAAAAATTCCTTTCATTAGGAGAATTTGGTTGCACCTACACTATTCCTTTTTAGTAGTTCCTTGAATTGCATATAAATAAAATTTTAGAAACAATCCTACTCTTGAAATTCTTCCCTATATTGATCATCTTTGTCCCGCCTATTGATATTTATTTTTAAAGCCTACAAAATAGAACTATAAAATTGTATCATCGCCTTCGGAAACAATTCTTAAGTGTTTCTAGGTGATTTTCAAACTAGTCTCTACCTAGGTCCATGAAATTATTAATTTCTCTGCATCGCACAAACCTATTTTTGTATTAGAATTATAAATCCCACATTTTCATTCCTCGTCCCTGGCATAACAATTCTTTATAGTGGAATATTTTATCATTTCTCCCCCTACGCAATAGAGATCCACTACTGTGGGATGGAGATGATTGTTGTCATAAAATGGTTTAGTGCATCCTTTAATATATGTCACATCACTCTTCTCACTTGACATAACTCCTCTCATCTACAACCATAAGACTCATTTGAGGATGATCTAGTTTATCATTACCATATTGGTCAGTACTGCTACTCTACATTTGGCCAATGGGTCTCCTATGCAGTACGATCTATAATATATGGTGCCAATAGTATTCAACTTGAGTGAGGGAGTACTAGAAAACATGAAGGAAGAACTAACCAAGGCCAAGGATGTCTGGTTGAAGAACTTTGGCTACAGTTCAATATTGATTTACTTTTCCTTAGAGAAGATTCCATTACTTAGGACATATCATATCTCACTCGAGCACACAAATCTAAGAGTCCCATTGATGAGGAGCTGGGTAGGTCTCATGTCTAGACATGCAAGTATGTCAAGGATGAGTTTCACACCAGTCTTCTTTAGATGGTTGTTCATGCAACTCATTTTGATATAAGAATATCCATATGAAATTATGTAATTCTATAGACACTCAAAGCTTATGCTTCTTGATGATGAGAGATGGTTTGCCATAGGTAAAACAAGAAACATTTTGATAATTTCTTCATTTTAAGAAATTTTAGATGATTTTTTTAGACATCGAAGACTAAATTATTGATTTCTACATGTAGTAATTGGATCCATTTGACTTGTGCATTTCTCTTATCTTTCGTGTAAAGGATACCAAAAATAGGCACCAACAGTACTACAGGTTGTTGAAGAAGGAGGAAAGGTACTGCATGATGTGAATGTGGTTGAGACCATTGCAAAGGGTGAGTGTCACATGGATGGGTGTACCCATGGCATAATGGAGACTAGGGTCAACCGACTACCTATCAGATTGTAATGACATACTATTAGTGTGCTTTGTCATATGAGTCAGCTACTATGCAAGATAGCTTACGTAGTGGCATGCTAACACGAGCACTATTATTATTCTACTAGGAAGCTTATAGCCATATTTGGATTGCATGTATACATATTGATAGGATAGGTTGTGTGGCCATATGTGCCTCGAGAAAATTTTGATTTTTTTATTAACTTGTGAATAGGCAATGTTACAATAAAATGGGCCAATACCATGGATTATCAATACTACAAGTCAAAAAACCATAACATATTTCAAAACCAAAATATTTTATAACAATATGACAAGATTCTTAACCATGGATATTCATCCTTACATTACGTTAGATATTATTAACTTGTAGAAATAGCCTTTGTTACAATAGTATGGGGAAATATCATGGACTATCAATACCACAGGATAAGAAACCATAAGTTATTTCAGAGTCAAAATATTTTATAACCATATGAAAAGATTGCTAATGGTGGATATTCACCCTCACTTTACAATGAATATCAACTTGTAAATCAGCTTTGTTACAATACCATTGGCAATACCATGGCTTATCAATATCACATGCGAAAAAACCATAACTTATTTCATACTAAAAATATTTTATTTTAATTTAATTTTACAACATTTTTTTAATTGAATCTAAAAGGGAAAATGTTACAATTTGAGATATATCAAAGCCTTCTATCCTCATAGAAATTAAATTGAGGTTTTAATAGAATTAATCTAGGATGGATCTAAGGAGGATCTTTATATATATATATATATATATATATATATATATATATATAATATATATATACACTTAAAGAACTTGCATAGATCCATATTAGCTAATGATCGAAGGGATGAGACCAGGAAAATTGACTAATCATACTAGATTAAATATAGTTGATGATTTTTTAAAGTTTTTCAATTTTTTATTTTCTTTGACATGATTGATCCAAAATACAAATTTAATATTTTAAAACCAAATAGGTTTTTTTAATTTATATAATTTCTTAAACACAATACAATGTGATCAAATTTAAGAGAGAGTTGGGTAGGGGGCGAAGAGAGGGAGGGAGAGAGTGAAAAAGTTGGAGGGCAGAGAGAGAAAAATAGAGAGTGATGGGGGGAGAGAGAGTGGGGTGGGAGAGAGGGAGCCAGTGGAAGGAAGCAATAGGGGGGAGAGAGAGAGAGAGAGAGAGAGAGAGAGAGAGAGAGAGAGAGAGAGAGATGGAGTTGGAGTGGGAGAGAGAGGGAGGAAAGAAGAAAGACATAGATAGATAGAGGATGAGAGAGAGAGAGTGAGAAGGGAGAGAAGAGAGGAGAGAAGAGAAAGAAGAGGAGATGATAGAGAAAGGGAGAGAAGTGTAAGGGAGAGATATGGAGACATGGAGATGGATGAGGATAGGGAGGGGGGATATAGTGATAGAGTTGGAAGGAAGAGAGAGAGAGAGGGAAAGTGTTTTGGGGAGGGAGAGATAGAGGGAGGTGGGAGTTAAGTGATAGAGAGGAAGGAAGATAGAGATGAGGAGAGAGAGATGGAATTGGAGGGTGCAAGAGAAAAAGGGAACAAAAGGAACATAGAGGTAGAAAGATGGAAAGAGAGAGAGGTAGTGACAAGGAAGTCATGGAGAGAGAGTGAGGGAGACAGGAGAGTGGGAGGAAATAGAGAGAACAATATAAATAGAGAGGGAGAGAAGGGGAAGAGAGAGATATACATAGAAGGGAAGAGAGGGAGAGGGAGTGTGTGTATGTTTGGTTGGTGAGAAAGAGAGAGGGAATAACAAAGAAACACCAATACAAATATAGATATTATATAGTATTATATAACTGTCCTAAATCCATATTAACCTTATAAATATGAAGTGTCGGGAGGGATCCAATATCTCAAGGTGCAAACATTTCCTCAAGTTCTTCACTAGAAAAAAAATATTCACCTTGAGAGATTGGATCCCTCTCGACGTTTGATAGATCTAGGGATAAGATGGATCTAGTTTAGTTAATATGAAATCAAAGTGTTTTTTTATTTGATATTATAGTGTTAAATAGTAAAATTTCTCTTCAAATTAATTTCAAATCGGAACTAGATCCAATTAGATTGAGTGAATAGATTATTTTTAAATACATAAAAGAATTTTTATATAAAAATATATTTTTTAAAGTTACAAAAATTAGAGAAAAATAATGCAAAGTTGGCTCACTTAAACACCATGTGAGGATGAAGAAGTTCTTAAGGAAGGATAACTTTTCAACCAATGTTTAACAACCTTTCAATTTCCTATCATTCGTAAGTTTAGATTGCTTGACATAATTAAGATGACTATCATAAAAAACTGATTCATATTATTGTAGTACTTGTTAGGTAGTTTCATTTTTGTTCTTAGACTAAATTAGTCATTCATTTTAGCCATTTTTATTTGGATTACTTACTAGCTTCTCACATATTCTAACCCATGACTAAATTAGTGATTTATGTTCATAGTTTTTATGTTCGGTTGTTAGGATATTCCGACACGTAGGAATAGTTAAGTATAATTTGGTCTAGTATAGAGTTAGGTAAAGTGTGTTTCTTTACTATGTACATTTGTAACTTCCAATCCGACGGTCACGATATGTAGTGATCCGACGGTTCATTCTCTCCTCGGTATTACCAACACTTGATCCATGACTTGACACCCGATTGGTCCATGAATTCTATTTAAAGCGCATGGGGGGTCATTTGTAGGTTAACCGTGCATGAGAGAAGCTTATGTAAATTTTCATTCCTTTATTAATAAACTGCCTGTAGTAGCCACGTTGGCGCAGGCCGTGGACTGTTTCCCTCTCTGAGGCTTTTAACCACGTCAAAATACTGGTGTATTGATCTGTGATCTATTTGTGAGTGGTGTCCTTTTGGTGTTCTATCTGAGGAACTTACCCTGTAAATTCCTACATGGTATCAGATCTATTTGAGGGCCGCGTCCGTTGTTGATCCAAATCTGAAGCCGGTAGAACTACATGCGACTGTCATCTCCTAGATCTATTGTTTTTGACTGCTTTCGGGCCGAGAGGACTGATCTGTTGTGTTGGGAGCATCTGTTCCAGTGAGGAACCCCTTTCGTTTCACGCGAAAAGGTTTCCGGTAGCCCTAGCTGCATCATTTTTTAGATCTGGAGGTATACATTGTTTATTTGTTGTTTACTGTTATTTTCTCTCTGTTTATTTTGGTTTCGGTTTATTTAGCTATTTTTTTTTACCAGATCTATACCTTTCATTTCTGCGTATGCTCTTTGCCCTGCAACTCTTTGTGATCTGGGCAAATCAGAAACAGAAAGGAAGAATTTTTCTCATGTGTATGTTCTTTTCCCTGCACCTTAGTGTGATCTCGGAAAATCAGAAACATTGAGGAAAATATTTAGTTTTCGGGTAAAGCTAACTTTAAGCCGTAAGGCTTGTTTTTTTTGCATGTCCGTGTTGGGTTTTGTGTTTTTGTTTTGTAGGTAGAAAAAGAGCTTTCTCAAGCAACCACGCAATCCAAAGCATCCGTGACTAAAAGAAAACAAAGCCCCCCTCTCTCTCTCTCTCTCTCTCTCTCTCTCTCTCTTCTATTGCTTTATAAGCTCACTTGGTTCAAAGCTTAATTTAAGAGAGTAGAGGTCTTGGGTTTCAAATCTCCTTTTTTGTGAAAATGAAGGTTTTTTTTTTTCATTTTCCTCTCTCTCTTCTTCTCTCTCCTCTCTCTCTTTGTATAGCTCACTTGCGTTCAAAGCTAATTTAAGAGAGTAGAGGTCTTGGGTTCAAATATCCTTTTTGTTGAAAAATGAGCGTTTTTTTTTCATTTCCGCACATTCCCGCACTTTGCCCGCGCCTTCATCAACTTTTTTTAAAAAGGTCATAACTTCTTCATCCGGAAGTCATTTTCAGAACCGTTTTTTTTTTAACCAGCCTAATTTTTCTAGTGCTTTCCATTTGAATTCTTAGTTTCAGCATATCTAACATCAGTTTCTGTCAAAATGGAAAGTTCATGCCAAGTTATTCTTGACAGCACCAACTACTTCCAATGG
>APFE031720477.1:13350-32491 GCA_000404065.3 Pinus taeda | reverse complement strand
TGAGGGTTTTAACCACGTCAAAATACTGGTGTATTGATCTGTGATCTGTTTGTGAGTGGTGTCCTTTTGGTGTTCTGTCTGAGGAACTTACCCTGTAAATTCCTACATCGATCACCTAACATTGCTCACTTTTGGTAGAATTTCACTTGGAAAAGATATGGTGACTAACGTTTTTAGTCACCTAGTCACTAATTTCTTTTTTTCTACTAGTGTCTTGTGGGAGAATGAGTGGAAGGATTCACAACCACAACCCACAAAGGTTGTGTTTATGATTTCTTGGAAATAGATTAGAGTTATTTGTCATGGTTTGCACTTTCTTTGTATAGCTTAGAAGTCAGTTTTGTGATTATATGAGTGGCATTGCACAAATTGGATGTTATTTAAATTTAACTAATATTTTCCATCATAAATTATTTCATTTTGTTAATAATAAATGGATGCATGCATGTGACTGATTGCAAGGTTGGTTGATCTGTAGGAAAGGGAACCCTCACTACTTCCATCCTAATCTCCTTCATGTTTCCCTTCCGCTTCCAAAATCTATCCCGAAACGCTATTTTATAATCTATTCTTCCTAGGTGAATGAGAGCACTCACCCTAGTGGACGATGGGACTTTGAGAGGTCCTGAGATTGGCTACAGGCTCAGACCAACCCCCTTTCATTTTCTTAAACTACTATCCACCCCTCCATACCGTTAAGACAATGTTTTCACCTACAAAAACCACTAACACACCGTGAAGTAGCATTACATGCCTACCTGTAGCATTACATACCTCCTGTAGCAATCACCTATAACAAACTTGTAGCAACATTTTCCTTAGTTTCGATCCCCACTACAACCTCGACTTAGCATAGATTCATAATGATGCCCAACTGGGATAATATTATCTGGGAAACCTCCCACGTCACTCCAAACCTTACTTTTCTTCACTGCAAAAGTAGAGTACATGAAATTTTGATTAGTATTTTGATTAATTATGCAAGATAGGTTGGTTTCATTTCTACAAGTACATGAGTTAATTTGATGAATTATGCAAGATAACATAGCTTTATTTCTACAAGTATGTTACCGTTTTTCCTTTCATAAATAGATTAGTTACATCTTTACAATTTGAGTCAACAAAATTTAAATTTTCATAGCTATAAGTAATTTCTAAGTGTCCTTTTATCAGCAAGTATTCATTTTAATTTAGTAGGAGGAAGGGTCTCTGAGATATTTTTGATGTAATGTCATAATTGATGGTGGCATGAGTGTAACCCTATCTGCTATGCGTATGGCGCTTTCACCTTGAAGTTCATACAAACATCGGGTTTATAATTTGAGTGGAGGATCCCAAGGATATTGCAACATCTTTGGGGCAATACCAAGGCTCACAAAATATAGGAAACCAAACATTTCAAAATATTACAACTTTTATTAATAAAGTATTGTTGAGAGGAAAATATATAACTATTTTTAGCCTTTCCTATGTTTCATCAAAATTTATTCTTAATCAATTTTGTTTATACTATCTATTTTATTTCTAAATATTAAATATATTTAGATTTTATAAAATAATTGTAAAACTTTGAAATTCCATAGAAAAACTTAATTCAGGAAACAAGTTAAAATAATACAATTTTCTAAGCTTTTTAGAAGGAAAATAAAATTAGAAAAGTTTGTAGTCTTACAAGTTGATGTTTGTTTTTCATGCCCTCGCTAGCCATTAGTCATTTTCTAGCTACTTTGATAGGCCCACTTTGTCTGCTCCAACAATGTTTGTCTCCTTTGTTTTGACAACATCCTCCTAATGTTCATTTTCATTACGATCTAGCTGTAAATGATTGTACACGCCATGTATGATGTTGCTCTCACACCCAGATTTAAAATTTCAAATTAAGAGGTAAATGATGTTACACACCATGCATGATTCTACTGTCACACCATGATCTCAAATTTCAAATTAAGGACAAAATGAAAATTTTAAATAAAGTGAGAAGCTATTTGGGTTTCCTTTCTCTCTATTTAAAATATGTTTGGTGAGGTCCTTGTTTAACATTTGGAACTTATCTCCTATTAGTGACATGATTTCCATGAGTCGGAGAAAGAATCATAGGAACAAACAAATACACATTTCTAACTCCAATGATTTGAAGGAAACTATATTTATTTTGACAATGTAGACAATCTCTAATTCAATGACCATCGATCCCTCTCATCATATCTTCCACTTCTTTCCTGAGCATGTAAATTTCTAAGTATTTGTTGTCTTGTTTTATTTTAAAGATTATCTTTTTACTTTAAATTTGATTCTAACTTGAAGTGATGATCAAAGAAATATAATTTGAAATTGTGTGCATATTTAAGGTGGATTGATAATAATAGTAAATATTTTTTGGATCTTTAAGGAGGAGCAATAATAACAATAAATATTTTATGCAGCTTGCTCATGGACAATGGTAAACTTATTTTTTTGCAGCCTTAAGGAGGAGGGATAATAATAGTAAATTTGTTCTAAAGCGCATGGTAGATATTTTATGCAACTTTCTCTTAGACAATGCTAGACTTTCTTTATTTTCTCCCTTAAGGAAGAGAAATACTAATATTTTATCCATCTTGCTCATGAACAATGTTCGACTTGTTTCATACAAATTTTTTTTCATAATTTTAAGAGTTGGTGTATGGGTATAGCTTTATCAAAAATATTAAAGGATCGCCTAAAATATTCAAGCATTTTAAGCATATAACCATATTTCTTAATAGATTTTTGTTGTGTTTCAATAAATGGCTTTGATACGTTTAGCTGAGTTTCCAATATATGAGAAGGTAAACAATAGGAGAAATATGTGGTGAAACACAACATAATAAATAACTATTGTTTCCAACTTATAAATAAATTTCAAGAGCATCACAACAAAAATATAATTTGCAACGTGTAAAACATAGATTTCAACAAACAATACTATGTTTTAGTAATGTACAAGATATTTTCCACCATTACGGGGGAGATGCACTGAGTTCTAAGATTATATAATTTATTTTGTTCATATATTTTATTTGGTTCCGCTTTCACACGATTGGATTTCATAACAGCTAAATGAAAAAAAAAAAGATAAAAATCTAATCTAGTAGAAAACTAATTATGGTGATGAATGCATGTCTAACAAGATCAATGCTTAATTAATGAATCATAAATAAGGATAAAAAATTCTGCAATTTAAATATTCTATTCAAAATTTGATTTTGAATCACTTGATGGCATAAAATGTATTTTAAAATTAAAAATACAGTTGTATAACATTTTACAACCAAGTTAGAGCCAATTAAATTCATGTGAGAAAACTAGAATAAATTTACTTGTCACTTAACTAAACCTAACTTATGATGAAACACATTATTTAGCAGAATGATCAAAACTAAAAATGATCAAAAATGAATTAAATAAGATGGTTCTAATAAAAAATCAAACTATTATTGACTAAATTTTGAAATAATAAAATCAAATAAAACAAAAGATAGTTAAAGAAACATAATTAATTTTACATTTTAAAAGAAAATTCTCTAGATAATTTATTTATATGTAAATATGGTATATAATTTGACATCATAGTAGTAAAGTTTTATTAATAAGTTATATGTGAGTTGTCATCATTAAAGGAGGTTTGCTGCAAATGTAGCAAGGAAATAAGGGAATTGCAGCAACTGTAACAAGGAAACAAGGGAGTTGCATCCACTAGAATAAGGAGTTAAACACACATAATCTAAGGTAAAAAATCACCATTATGTCAAAGTCACTTGTACAAAACTCTCAAACCAAATAATTTCAAGTTTTAAAAAATTTTGAGTATAATCTATAGATTGTGTCAATTTTTAAATCATATGATTGGTTTGGTTCAGATTTCAAAGGTTTCAACTCCAAGGACAAATTGGATATTTATACCAAAAAAATTCTCTCTTGAAAGCGTTCCATTAATGAATGGACTTATGGATGATTAAAACATATTAAAAGTTAGTCTGAAAATATCTAACAATAGGATTCACTATGGAAATATCTAATCACTCACATAGTAGTGTGATCAATTAAGTTTAAAAGATATTATTGAATTTATAATTAATCAACGACCTCATGGATTATTAAAACATACTTTTTCATTAATTAAATTTAAAGTAAATCAATGAATTTGTATTTCATATTTAGTTAAATAATGAAAGAAACAACTAATAAAATAAATTATTTTTAAAAATATTTTTAAAAATATTTTTAAATTAATTTTAATTTTGAAATTCAAAATGTCATATTCAATTTTTTTGATTATTTCTTTGCTTCTAATATTGTGCTTACTATTGTCAAGTTTCACTAGCACAACTCATTGACAATGGGCCTCATTAGCATGGTGACCTGGGATCAAACCTCACGAGGGGTGGTTGTGCAATGTGCTTTGGGGAGAAGAATTGCTAAAAAGTCTAGTCATCTAAGTGCTGGCATGGCCAAGGCTGGATGCAATCCCCAAGTGACTTTGACAACTAATATTCCCCTAAGTCACAACTCCTTAAGCCACAGGTCAAGTCTCACGTAGCACAAACAACTTGACAAAAAAAATATTGTGTTGATTCTTTAAATATTGATAATAATAGGTCTTTAAATATGTAAGACACTTCTCATTCATTGATTTCATCGAGTTATAGTTATTTTAATGCAACCTATCATTTGCATATTAACTTTCACAGTGAACGAAAATTAGAGCTTTCAACTTATGGTTGCATGATGTAATAAACTTAGAGCTTTGAAGTTCTAGTCGTATGATCACTTTTAGAGATAGGTGGATAATGTCCATTACCTAAACTTCAACTTGTCCGATTGCGAGCAATTCATAAACCTGAGTTTTTTAATATTTTTATTGGGTTTAGAGTGTGATAATGAAAATAAAGTTTAGTTTTCAATTTTTAGAAAGTTATAAATAAGATCCAAAATAACATTTCAATCAATATTTTAAACATGGAAAAAAATATTTTACATTTGGCATGCTATTTTTTTTCCAAAAATAACTTAGATATCTATTAATCTCAGATATATGATATATAGGCATTTAATGTGTTGAAACACATAAGTAGAATTCCTCAAAATCTCATAGATTTTAATTTAGAAAACAAGAGTTCAATATGTTCTTATCACTCAAACATTATACCTTAGATATATATATATTTATATATATATATTATATATATATATATATATATATATATTTATTATATCCAAAACTCTATTTTGAATCATTCTATGGTATAAAAAAAAGAAATTAATTTAAAATAAAATTCAAGAACATTTTACAACCGAGTAAGAGTTGATTAAGTTAAGGTGAGGAAGCTCATAAATTAACTTGTTACTTAATTTAACTTCATATCACAACAAGAATAAACTAGCATTTGCACCAGATGTTGCAAAGGAAATGTAGTAAGGCATAAAGTGTGGAAGAATAATGACACGTGACTAGACATTGTTGAAAGAAAGGGTGGATGATAACAAGTCATAGTTTCAATTATTAGTTATGTGTATTCTAAGTATGGATATTTTGTAAATAATAACAGTGCCATGTAGATGTTATCCATTATCCATGTTGTTCTGGTTTATGTGAACATGTTTTCGTATATTATTCTAAGGTTTATTGTTTTTTATTTTCAAGCAAATTTGAGAGACAAAAGATTGTTTAAGATATCATATTTTTCTTCAGATGTGTAATTTTTCAATACATGACGGATTTATGGAACTTCTTTTTTATATCTGGGGAAATTGAAGATTTATCATCACTTGATCTCCAATGATGACTTTTTAAGTTTTTATAAAAAAATGTTAGTAGATTGTAATGGAAGAGGTGAAAAACAATTATATTACATTGTGAACAAGGTCATGGTTGTCATTCCATATTCGAAAATGCATCAAAACGTCTTGGATTCATCCAAGACTTGAAGAAGTAGTAAAGTACTTGTGAAATCTATATTTTGTTAAAGTGATGTAGAAGTATTATTAATATTTGAAATATGGAAATAAATTATGGAAATTCATTAGTAGTAGTTTATATGGGAAAGGTTAATGAAAATCATAATTAATAAACGAGATTTCATGTAATGTTGGAAGATGAAGGTAAGTTATATACATTAGGCGGAATTTACATATATTATAATGTTTGTAATGAAGAATGCCTCTTGTTCTTCAAAGATGCTTTTTCAAGTTTCAATTGGAAAATACAAGTCTCTATTGTAATGAAAGCAGTGAGAAAAGAAATATAACATCATGAAGAACACTGTGATTGTCATTGCATATTTGAAAATGCAAAAAAACTTGTTGGAGACATTGAAGACTTGACGAAGTAGAAATGAACCTGCAAAATGTATATTTTGTTAAAATTTGTAATATGTAAATTAATTGTGGAAATTTATTAGTAATAGTTTGCATGTGATTTGTGTTAAAATGAATTTCGAATGAATGGAAATTAATTTACCTTTCTCATAGGGATTTAAATATTGTTATTCTAAAATGCAAGGCAAACTATGGAATATCCAGCATTATTGAAGATTTATGTGTAATTGGAGATGTATATTTCTTGATTGCTAGTATGTCCATAATTTTCGCATTATGTCACGTTGATGAATGTTGACTATGAATTTCGGAGTATATTTTATTTGTAGTAATAATTGTATAGTTGGATGGAGGCGGTATAATTGTACTTCTAAATTTGGTACTAGTAGAAATTTGTTTTCTATATTTTGCAATGTAAGAATTAATGCTTCAATTTTGTCACAGTAGTTATATATTTGTGTTATTTTTGAGTCCTATTGCAAAATAAAGAAAATGTTAGAACCAAGTAAATAAAAGATATAATGACAATGTAATATTTGCAATCATGTATTAATAATGATTAAGCTTGATTATTTTTCAATGATATCAAAGGTATGTTACAAAATAGACTGAGCTTAATAAATATAGGAAACATTTTGGAGATGTTAATGTATGGGTTGGAGCAAATTTTCTCGAGTTGGCATTGTACAAATAATTTCTTCTGTATGTTTTATATGAGCAATGTTCTTGTTTTCTTTAATTTTATCATAATTAATGGAACTTAGTGAGGGGAAATCTAAAGGTATTGTAGAGAAGGGACTCTTGAAATTGGTGTGAATGTGAGACATTCATATTCAGTTTTATCAAAGTCAATTGTTTCTTTTGGCAATGTCATACCTTGAGATTTATGTATGGTTAATTACAAAGCCATCCTTAGTGGAATTTGCATAGTTCCATCTATGTTTATTACTATAATAGGCAAGTGAGTGGCATTTATTTCATCCCAAGGGGGTTCGATCTTTAGAAAATATACGACAACAAATGTTGAAAGTTGAAGATAGATATAATTTCTCCAAGGGAACCATTAACAATTCCAGATAGAACACAAAGGTTGGAAGTTAGCATCACATTTTGGAATTTGCATAGAAACACAATTCGCTCAAGTTGCTTGTCTTTTGAGAAAATGTTGGAATATGTGTTATCATCTTCACCAAAGGATCTTGCAACAAGAGTGTTTACAAATTTTATCATTTACTTATTACGGATCGTTTTTTGAGAATTGGTTGGAAATAGGTGCATGGAATCATGGAAACAATTTATTTCTTCTTCTGATAACAAGGAGTTTGTGCGTGACATGACTATGATAAAGTCATCAATTGTTGGATTTTCATTTCTAATGTTCTGGAGGATGTTCCTGAAAGGAAGTTGGGTGATGTTGTCACCTTGTTGACAACATATTTTGTCCAATGTGATGATTGTGTTAAATATGTTCCATAGTGTGCTTATGTGGCTCATGCCAACATATAGAGGTATGTCTTTGACGGTCAGTAACCAGTCAAGATCACAAACTAATATAATGGAACACCCATGAAAAAGAGTGTTTCTTTGTATTGGAAATGCCTCTCGAAGGAATTCACCAATATGTCCTAGGAGATTTGGTCCAATGAAGCTCACTTCATCGATTAGTATGTGTCTGATATGCTTAATTTCTTCTTGGAATTTTCCAAGAGCATTGACTTGTATGGGCATAAGATCCTTTATAGGAAGGTGGAGGGTGAAATCGATTTTTGATGCTTGTATGTTGAGGGTTGCAATGCATGTAGGGGTGAGGAGCATGATTGGTGATTTTTTTAAGCTTGCAAGGGCTATGATAATTTATTTGATGCAATTTATAAGGGGGGATTTTCCTATACTAGTAGTGCCTTGTATTATCACTCCTAGAGTGGCTAAAATATCCTTCTTAGAAAAATTATTAGAAATAATTTTTAGAGCTTTTATTTGCATTGGAGATAATGTAGTAAGGATTGTCATGCTATGTTTATGGGTTTGAACAATGTGTTGAACAAAGCTTCTATTCTCAATGAATTGTATGCCATTATTTTCTATATCTAATGGGAAGTGGTATTATTCTAGTTATTGTTGTCATCAAAACCATGAAGGCCAACCATGTCAAGGTAATTTATGAGGAGATTGTTTGTACAGAGAAATTGGGATACTAGTTCCCATCCATTTATTTCCATGGTGTCTAGAGGATTTATTTCATGAATCATTGAGTTACCATTTGCAGCAATTCAATATCAGATAGCGTGCGGTGTTGATGCCAAGGATTGTAGAAAAGAAAAAATGTTTGTGAGTTTTTGATGAATTCTAAGGCATAACATCCTATACCTTGTACAATATGGCGAAAGGGTTTGTATAGCATAAGTTAAAATCGACAAAAGTCAGCATAAAAAGGTTATGTTGTGGATAGTATGGAGGAGTAGCGTGGTATGACCCAAATAATTTCTCTTGTAGTTCTAATTTTTCATTTGTTTGTCTTGTGATGAGGATCATATGACAAAGATATTGTTATTTCTATAAGTGATGTGGATTATATGGTATATGGACGTTGGATATATGTGCCTATGATGTGTGGTGATGTAGAAGAGGTGGTGTTAGTTTGTGGAAGGTGCATACAATTTTCTTGGCTTCCATTTGAAGAAAAGAATGCTTGACTACACAATGTTAATGGTAATTTTTCCACCATATGGCAGGTTTCTTGTGCTTCGATGTCACGATCAACAAGGGTCTCTACAAGGAATTTTTGAAATGTAGATATTGTTGTGTCAACATTGGGTGAATCTAGGACAATTCTACGTAGCACGTGGTGGAAGATTTCATAATTTTTTCTGCTTTGGATGCATCTTTTGGGATATATTTCTACACAACATGTATGGAGATTATTGGTTGGTAGTCAAAATTTGGACCCCAAATAGATAGTATGGTAGAGTTATGGTTATTGAGTAGATCATAGTTGTGAGAAGCGGTGTATGTTTTTTGTCTATTAGAATTAATGAGTAAGGATAATTTTGGATATAATTCCCATGGTGCTTTATAGTGACATTCAAATGATGATCCTTTCTCTCCTAGGCTTGTGCTTTTGATGCATTTTGTGTGACATTCAATGCAATTGATGATTTGTTCATAATCGTTGAGAGGATTGCTTCTAAAAATATGTGGCTTGGACAAAAGATAATGGCCTTATGAATTTGTCTGAGTAATTGGTTTGTTTGAAAGAGAAGGAATGTGAGGGTTCCAAGCTGAAATATATTTGTTAAAGAATTGGTTAGCAATTTCCACTGCTTCTATGTCTTCTTAGTTGAGGGTTTCCATATCAGATGCATTTTCCATCCAAAGGAGACCATGGATTTGTGCAGATTGTCTATGTTTCCATTAATACTTCTTAAGTATACATTTGTCTAAGATAATTTTGTAGTATATGAGCTTTCGTGTTTAGAGAGTTATGAATGAAATGTAGTAGAATGCATACTTGTACCAGTAGTCTTTTGTATGCAAGTGTTTATGTAAGATAACTTCACAAAATGTTGTGAATCTATGGGGCATATATAGAGATGTTAACTGTGGGTTAGAGATAATGTTATCGTTTCTCCATTTTTTTGGTTTTGCAATATCAGAAGTTTGACATATGGGCTTGATTGCATGTAGATCAAGCCATTTTGTATCGGATGATCATACCTTCAATATATATTGGAAAGTTATCTGCAATGTTCCTTTTAGAAAAAATGTATCGTGTTTCTTGACTGTGATATCGCATCATGAGATTGTATATGTAATAATGAAAGCGTGGGTGCTTTACGAATTTGTTATCGTAGTAAAATATGAGATGAATTGTGTATTCACGTAATTTCACTACTTCTTTTCTTGGTTGATTTGGCATTGTAGCTCCTATGGGGAGAAGGATTGGGAAATCCATAAAGAGTAGAGCTTCTGTGTTGTAGTCATTGATTAGGGATAGGCTAATTAGTGGCCATTCAATTGTAGTGTCAAAATGGTGGTTGTAGGCATGTAATTAAAGGTGTATTTTTTAGATTTATGTATTTGTATCAGGAATAATGAGTATGGATGATGATGTGTGGCGTAGATAAGGGTTTACAGAATCTTCGATGGGGTCCAGAGGTGGATCAGGCGAAAGGTGGAAAATTACTTCTTTCGTATTGGAAAGATGATTATATGATCTAGGTGGATGTTTGTGGGCACCCACCTATCCCATTTGGACCCCCACAACCATCTCTCTCAGTATTTCAGTTTCCACAACTGTAGCACAATTTACTATTTTTAGCAGTTTTTCGGGTCCTGAACTTACGGAGCAGTTTTGAGGCCCTAAACGATGTTTTTCTAAGAAATATGGGAGAAACATGGGCGCATGGACTGATGCTGCTCTTCTGAAAGTTATAGTTCTCAAATAGAGCTTTCTAATGAGCTATTGTGTGCATCAAATGGATATTGGGAGCCAAGGCTACGACCCTGGGAAATTGATGTACCGGTTTACCAAAACGAGGCCAAAATTTGATTTTTCATGTTCTAGGGTTGTTGTTTGGGATGTTAAGGGTTTTCCATTATTTTTCAACAATAAATAGGCCTTCAAGCCTCATTGTAACACAATTCGGAGGCATGTAGCCACCACATCTCTTCTCAGAGATAATCTACCATCGCCATAGCTGGTCTCTTTCCATTTCTATTTGTAACCATATTTCAATATTTTATATTAATGAAATGAAGTATTATTTCTGCTACATATTTGTGTATATCATTATCTCTGTATTTTGTTGTGTTCTTGTTTAAATCTGGATCAGTGGTATCAGAGTGGTCTACTTTTTCTCTATTTTTCTTTGCATGTCCCCAATGAGGTCATGATATAACGAGTTAGGACTTCAACTAGTTGATGTTTGCAAGACCAGTCTCGTAAATCCAGATGGCCTCCCATGGCGAATAAAAGGAAAGACGAGGGAGTGGGAGATCTTATCAAAATATTCCTCAAAGAAGCCCTCAAGCGACAAGGGAATGCGATGATGGATAGCTCTGCGCAGATCCTTTAGCAGCTACCGAGAAATGATGCATCGACTTCCAACAACTACTTTGGAAATGCCACACTGTTTAAGGTACAAGTTAGTTTTGAAATCCCCATCTTCGAGGGTCAAATAGACAAAGATACTGTAGATAAATGGTTAAATCTGCTATATTGGTATTTTTCTGTTCATGAATTCGCAAGTCAGGAAAAGATTTTTTTCGCTCTTCTCAAAGTAGCCCCCCACACAAAGGACTGGTGGGAAACCTACTACGAATAAAAGAATGAAAGTACATACTCACTATTTTTTAGCCGGACCCACTTGGGATTCATTTCGGGATGTCGTCAAGGAACAATACTACCCTTTCAAAAGCTATGACAACAAATACATCAAATGGAGCACATTGCAACAAGGATGGGACCAAGATGTGCCAGAGTTTACAAAAAAATTTCATACCCTTTGCACACAGTTAGGTATCAAAGATTCGGAGCGACATTTAGTACTCAAATACCGCAACTACCTAAACAGATACATCCAAGAAGAGATGGAGTTCCTGAACATATCCTTACTCAGCATAGCATACTAATACATTATCAAAATCGAGCAAAAGTTCAAACAGAAGAAGTGCTACTTTGGATTTAAAAATATGAAGATCAAAGGACAAAGCCAAGGTGAGTTGACCTAAGACAACCCGTCAAGGCCACATAAAAAGAGCAACACCACAAAGTTTAAGAACGACACAGGAAAGTGGTGTGAGTTCAAAAAGAGTCCCACTCATAACACAAGTGAGTGTCGGACCAAGCAGTTGCTAGTGCCCGAGCTAAAGGCTCCCAAATTAGATGCATGTTTCAACCCTGAGATAGAACCTGACAAGGGGAATGGCCAAGGGAAGCAGATCATTGATGCAGGACCTAGCATCACTGTTTCCACTGCTAAGATCCAAAAGAATAAGCATGATGGACCAGAGGAGGGAGAGCAGCTTTTCCCCTCACAGATGTGGGTGAAGGGTTCGCCGCTGCAATTCATGGTCGACAGTGGTAGCGAAAATAACCTCATTTTAGCAGAGATCATGAAGAGGTTGGGTCTACGAACTACACCACACATGCAGCCATAAAGTATCAGGTGGCATCATGAAGGACGAGATCTAAAAGTTCGCCAGCAGTGCCACCTTCCCTAAACCATGAAGACTTTCACAAACGAGGTATTGTGTGATGTTACACCTCTGGATGTTTGTGATGTATTATTAGGCTAACCATACTTGTCGATGCGACATGCTGTGTATGAGTCAAGGCCTATTGATGTCATTATTTCTTTGGATAATTCATTATACAAGATACCAAAGGTAGCTCCACCTACTTCCACCACTTTGATCACTGCTAAGAGAGGTAGCAATCTCATCTCCTAGACTAGGAAAGTCATTTGTTTGGTTCACACCCAAAGTAACGAGAAGATCATCAACACATCCATGACCCCCTTGAAGAGTTACTCCATGCAACAAAAAAAATAATGGAACACTGTCATGATAGAAAATGGGAACAACTTCTCCTCACCCACAGGGGTACCACAGAAGCCTCAGGTGGGCAAAAAAATTTGGTTGCATCTATAGAAAGAATGCCTTACAAGGGCCCATCAAAGGCTCTGACCATGCTGACATGGTCGTTACACCATTAATAAGGCTTTGATAAATAATTCTTTGGAGCACAACATTCTTCCATTCCTTCGTCTGCACCAAGTGTTCGTTGTGTACCACCCTTGACCATGCTTCCCACCATTACTGGACACATCAGTGATTGCAGAACAACTCACCAGAAACCCAACTCAATAGAAGCATCATCATCTCAAGGAAGAACTCAATGCAATGGGGACCATTTCTTTCTAAGGGGGGAGGAATGATCCATGTGGATGTTGGTGGCAACCCACCTATCCCATTTGGATCCCCATGACTATCTCTTTTAGTTTTTCAATTTCCGTAATTGTAGCACAATTTACTAATTTTAGCAGTTTTTCGGGTCCTAAACTTCCAGAGCCGTTTTGAGGACCTAAATGATGTTTTTTGGGAAATATGGGACAAAAAGCAACATGGGTCCATGGACCGATATTTCTCTTGCCAAAATTATAGTTCTCGGATAGATCTTTCTAACGCGCTATTGTACACGTCAAACGAAGAACGGGTGCCAAAGTTACAACCCTGAGAATTTGATGTACCAATTTAACCAAATGGGGCCCCCAATTTTGTGTTTCATCTTCTAGGGTTAGGTTTTGGGATGTTAAGGGTTTCCCATTGTTTCCCAACAATAAATAGGCCTTCGAGCCTCATTGTAACACAGTTTAGAGGCATGTAGCCGCCACATCTCTTCTCAGAGATAAGCTACAATCTCCCTAGCTGGTTTCTTTCCATTTCTGTTTCTAAGAATATTTCAGTATTTTACATTAACAAAATGAAGTATTATCTCCATTGCATCTTTGTGTATATGGTTATCTCTGTATCTTGTTGTGTTCCTATTTAAATGAAGATCAACATAGGAGGAGAAATCAGTGGGGATTATTGGTAATGATGATAGTAAGTTGTTATGAATACGAGAATTCTTATAGTATGGGTCATTTGCTGATTTGTATTCTAATGAAGCAAGCACATGATGTCTACTCATAATGCAATCATAAGCACGATGGTCATTACTATGAAGTGTGACAATCAAAATTTCCAATTCTTCAACACATCGTGGAAACATGATTGTGATTTTTGTAATGTTTCGTGGAAAAAAAAATTATATGGCCATTGTATTTATATTCGCCACCAATTGTGTAATCACAGTCAATTACTTCAACATTGCATTTTGGGTAAAACCACCTACCTATATTTTGTGGAATAGTTTTTTTCTGTTGTTTTTTAATGTACCTCAGACAAGTGGCTTCCGATGGGTTTGACTCTACCTAGGGAAAAGTGTCCAAAATAATTATTTTCCTAATTGTGACTTTATCAAGTGAAAGATACTTTATAATTTGTGAAGTCAATTTTAAATTATAAAGTGAAAAGTGACTTTAGACATAAATTACAATGTGGGTAGTTTATTTAATGGATGAGTTAAAAAATATAAAGTGAATTAAATGCACATTTATTCTCATCCCTTAATCTAAATGAATCTAAGAAATTAGATGTTAGGGTTTCCCAAAAGTCATTTATGGAAACAAAAGGGGGAAAAGAAAAGAGAGACTCCATTCATGCTTCATGAACATATTAGAGAAAGGAGATTGAGAGCTAGATAAATGTTCTGAAGGAGAAATTTGTTGCATCAAGCTGAAGGAGTGATTTCATGGAAAATATGGGCATGGAAATCAAAACATAGAAGGAAAGAAAAGGTACAGTATGAAAAACATTGATTGTTGTGGGATGCCCGTCATTCAAGAGAATTTCTTGAATAAAAAATTGGAAAAGAAAATTGTACAGTTTGTACAATGGTATAGAAATTTGTAAAGTTTGTACAAAGTCTAGACACTACATTCAGTATAGTTGGATTCGTACACAAAATACTTTCATCCTCTACTGGGAATCGAAATCAAGGAAAGGTGGGTATGGTTTTGAAGGAGTTTTGGGCTGAAGACATAACTTATATTTTTCTATTTTGTTTTGCTTGCAAATGTATTTTTCCTAAACTTGAAAGATAAATAAATTTGAAGAGCTCCCTAACAAGTTTTCCTTGGAGAAGATTGAAGGGGTTTTGGCTGGGTCTAAGTTGACCATAAATATGTGTGTGTTTTTATATGTGTTGTTGGTTTTGTTCTGTCTTTATTTATTTTTAGAATGCGTTGATAGTCCCATGTGTTTTAATCTGAAAATTTCTTTTCCAAATTCTATATCTTGAATGTATGTTTATGGGAAAGGGAATTTAACTGAAAGGGTGTGATAAGGTGAAATTAAAATTGGGTAAGGATTACATGAAAAAAAAAATTAGTCATCAAATTTTAACATGGTATCAAAGCTACATGTTGAAAATTGCAGATTGAGCAACAGACAGTAGTTTGGGACAACAAATAGTGGTTTGGAAAACAAACTGAATTTTTCGACAACAAATTAATATTTTGGGACAGAAAGGTGAAATTTAACATAAAGCAAAATTTTGGGACAAAAACGTGTGCTATAAAGTTCATTTCTCCGTTTCCTTGGTTTTGTAAATTTTGGACAGCGGTCATGGCCATGTTCTTAAGGATAGAGGACATACTGGATGTGATATCAAACTATGTCATTTGGAAGAACAAAATTCAGAAAATTTTTGAGGAAACAGTTTGGGACATAGTACTGGTGAGCACAAGTATTGTAGCAACAATGCTACAACTCCTAGGGCTTCCTACTTTACTTTTATCAACCTAGTAGTTCGTAACAAGCTTGGAAGTGACGGTGCTATATGCACAAGTACTAGCTCTTACTGTAAGTTGTCACTTGATTAGTTGGTGAATTCTATGAGTTCTCAAAAGAAGCTTTAACTGTAATAAAATGAATCTAACTCTAGAGGGGCTACTCTACTTGTAGAAAGAGAATGAAAACTAAAATGAAATGCAAATCCTAGCAAACCATAGTTTACTCACTAACGCTACTTTTGTATGAAAAGAGATGGAAACTACTGAAATGGGGGCCATTAACTACTGGAAAGGTAAATTGCATTTATCCAATCTACTTCTGAAAAGAAATGAGAAGAAATCATCTTTTTGTGCTTTTGAGTGTTTTTATGTGAAATTATTATGCTTGTGATTTATCTTGTTGTGACTATGTAGAGGATTGATGGTAAAGGAAGATGGAATTGGTTGTTTCATTGGTGGATGATGGTGTGGAGAGGTCCTAAGAATACCCTAGTACCCTTATGGAGACTTCCATAGTGATCGGACTTCAAAAAATCACTCACAGTAAATTCGATAGAGGCTGCAAGGGATGTACACGAGGATCTACAGGAGGAGACCGAAAGCTGTTTTTAGAGTTTTGAACGTGAAAAAATGGTGGGAAAGGGGAAAATAAGGCTAGATGAAGGTGTTGAGGTGTCTAGAACTTGTCAAGGAAGATGAGGGATGAACGTTATGGTTGGATTTTTTCAAATGGCAAGAAAGCAACTTTATGGCAAAAACGTAGAAATTAGGGTAGATTAGTGAAATGTTGTGAAAGAGCTGGGAAATTTATGAGAACTAAGTTGGTGCTAGTTGTTTTATGTAGGGTTGGTGAACTGGGATGTCCTGCAAGAGATCTACACATTTACTTATCAAAATTGACCAAAGAAAGAACTAAAAACATAATTTTGTCTAGCTTGACCTAATTTCTGACCTACGAACAGAAAATTTTGAACAATACCTTATGAATAGAAAAGCACGCGAGAGAACTATAGTAAAATAACAAGAAATGATCTAAGCAATTGAATCTGAACCAATATTAATTTTTCTAAATCAAAGTATCACACTATCAATTGCATGGAAGAGAAAAAACTGTGTTTTTGGTAGCAACAGTAGTGCCTTGACCTCAAATCATAGTCCTAGGAAGGGAGAAAGGAGATCAAGACATGTTGTTGGCCTTTTTGGATCTTTTTCTATCACTTCAGCAACTTACATAAGCAACTGGAAACAAAAACAACTATATTAACCATCAAAAGCAACCTAATCTAACAAAGTAAAATGAATCTATGCAATAGAAATTAATTGATGACTTGAAGCAAAAGCATATAAGTAAACAGTAGGAGGTTCTGGATAGCGTGGGTTCGGCCCTAACCCAAGATATTTAGCCCTCTAAAAGAGATTAGTGCTGGCTCAAACCTATTTCATCTTCATTATCAAAAATAGTAGTTACATTACATAAACTATTCCTAAAAAGAACTTGAAAATGAGCTGAACACAATGCTGCATAAAAGTGCAAAAGTCTACTAATAACTAGCTAACCTGCTAAGGCTCTAAGCCTTCTTATTTATACAAATGGATACTTCCAACAGTCCTCCTAAAATCAAGGAACTCGGCTTCCTAGAACTGAAGATAAACAACAGTCTTACTTGACTTGCTCAACTGCCTCTTAGAATCATCAATGTGGGCCTTTGTGCTCTGAATTGCTGATAGAGGATTCGAGGAAAGCGGTAATTAATGAAGGAGACACCCCCCTTTACAAGTCCTCTTCCCTATTTTCCTCGCGTTTGGCTGTCGTTTACTCATAAATTCCTTGTCTTTGTCCAAAATTGTCCGAAAAATCTTAATAAAACACACATTACACTACATGGCAAAGTGACTAACCCAATTCACTCTATTAACATAAATATTTTTAAAAACAAGAAACAAACTAATGAGAATGGTGGATTAAGTCAAAATAATGGGTAGAATGAGCCCATATAATTACCCATTTTTGGGGCTCATCAAGTGCGACAAGTGGTTGTACCTCCAACCACTACAGATGAACTTGCTGAGTTCACAAAAAATAATTAAAAGGAAAAAAATATTTTGATGGAAATTTTGAAGGATCATGCGGTTCCTAAGGTGAGAGGAAACACATATGAATATCACATGTGGACATATCTAACCACTCCCTATTAGAGTGACAATGAGATTAGGAAGATGTTACTCAAAGAACAATTGAAGAAGATGAGGATGACATAGGTTAAAGGTGTAGATCATTGTCTTGGAAGGGTCAAATAGGTAAATGATGATTTGAATACTATTGGTGAGGCAATTGAAGCCACATAGTTAGTCAAGATAGCTATAGCAGGACTTCTTAAGTCTTGGGAGGTCTTCAGAGCAGAGAATATTCCCAATTGGGACTCATTCTAGGATGATTGTGTGCAACATGAGATAGAGAAGGCCCCGAGTGGCGGGGTGAAGATAGTAGATGAGGAGGATGTAGCCTTGAAAACCATGTGGAGGAACAAAGGGATGTCCAAGAAAGGGGCCTCATCATATGGGGCTAATAGAAAGGAGGAGAAGAAAAAAGATACTCATATATCCAAAGTCAAATTTCGGGCATGTCAGAAGATAGGACACTATGTTGCTATGTGTCCCGAGTGCTACCTTGATCTTGCATGGGAGTTTTGAATTGACAACTTATTCTATTTTGAGGCAAGGATGTTCTAGATGGATTCTACTCATTGAGATATTTCTTTCTGTTGATATATGGCATGCCAAGTAATTCTTAGCATTCATGCTCATGACCACTGATAAATAGTTTAAGGACATGATAAATAGTTTAACGACAACAATAGTAATAAACATTCTTCAATATCCTCTCCTTCTCATGACGATATTCTCATGATGGTATGAAAGACTAGCTAAGGGATTTCAAATGCTTTCTACTAGTTCGTAAGGTTCCTCATCTTTTCATTCTATTCTAGATTTTCGTGCAAGATTAATAAGCTATGAGAGCTATGGAAATTAAAAGTATTATAGTATAATTTTGTATATTGAGGTATAGATGCCCATGTACCTAGTTGTTGTGGTCACCAACAACCCCCTGTTTTGTTTGGTATTAGCAATAACACCAAGCAAATAGGGGACCCTTAGTAAAAAATTCAAACAAACATCCCCATGAACATTTTTGTTTTTTCCTTACAATTTTATCGCAGCAAGGCAATGAAACACTTATTTTATGAGCATAACAAACCACGAAGAAATGATGCTAAAATCATCGCACCGCATTTACCATAAGCGCTCTTAAATGAAAATCTTAAGAAATCCCCGACGGCCGATGTGCGACGTCTCATATCGCAGCAATCGCGTAAGAGTAGGACACAATGACTAATATCCGCGATCTA
>APFE031720471.1:0-10185 GCA_000404065.3 Pinus taeda | reverse complement strand
TATGTAGGTGATAAAAGCAGAAGACAAAATAAGAATATCACCGGAAATGGTGATTAGAGCAAATATCAAAGTAGATAGAATAATTGGGGGACTATGAAGATAAAAATAATAGTAATAACAACAATTTATTTGCGAAGAAATGAGAAGATCATGAAGGAAATAAAAGATAGTACAGAAAAGAGATAGAACCCATCAACTTAACATATAAATGGATAAGAGTAAAATGGATCGAAGCTAAATTTAGGAGTGCAAACATGCAATTATTTTAGGGACAAGTGAATTAGACCCTAACAAGGGCTAAGAAATCCCAGATTGGTAGCAATATTAAGAATGAAATGATCTCAAAATTTTACGACATTAGAAATCAACATTGGTGTTTCGTAAGAAACTTCACAACTTAGGTTTTTTTTCTCAACCAAGATTGACCATTAAAAAATTAAAAAAAAAAATGTTACAATAATGTCACAAGATAAACTAGGAATGTTAATAGAATTTCCTATCGTGGCATAACAAATTAAGCGTGATATTTTCATAAATTTCTACTTAGGAAAATTTCTAGACTTAATTTTTACTAATTGATGTATTGTTTTAACAGATATACACATGGGTGTGTGTGAAAATGTTTGGCAGTGATGAAACCAATTACACAAACCTGGTGAGTGTTAAGATATTCATGCAAATGAAAAAGAATATATGGTTAAATATAGAAGTAACATGTTGCAATATTCATAAATAACCTGCACTGCAGGCCAAATTGGTAAAAAATAAAAAATTAAAAGAAAAACACCTCAAGGGATTGAATTAAAGGAAAATAAGTGTAGCACATTTGTGAATTACTTTATGTTGTTCAATCATGAAACTTGAGTATGAAAAGATATTCTTTAATTACCTATGTTGTTATTATGAATATTTTTTTTCCTCATGTGATTGTCCCTTAACTATTGTTATCTCTATGTGAGCAATGTGAAAAGCAATTTACAATTCCATATGTTGAAGTTCATAAGTAAACAGTATCCATATCATTGGGCATAGCCAAAGGATCTATTGTAATGTTGTGATAATATATCGATGATGCTGACCTTGTTGGGTGCATGTGGATAGCTGTTGGGTGTAGGTGGAAAGCACAAATGAAAATATGAAGTACATGTTTAGCATGTATGAAAACATGTTAGGGAAGGAGCACGAAATCAATATAAGAGTATGTGTACTGCAGAGTTGAGCCATCTCTCAAAATAATGTAAAGTGAAAGAACCTAGTAGTGAAGAGACCTATGTAGGACATTCCCTTAAAGTCTCCTAAAAATCCATTGGGCAGGAATAAAAGAAATTAAATTAACATAAAGATAGAGAATTATTATGTTAATCACTTAATTCGAGAGAAATACTAAGTGGGGTGGACTAAATCACTGTGGAGAGAAAAATGTGCTTTAAAGAAAAATAAAAATAACTTTTTTGAGAAAAACTAAAACAAAAAGACCTAGACTAAAACGTTTGCAGACCTTAAAGCAAGATGTTGTTAAAATTTACTGCGAAGAAGTCTATAAAATAAATCACCAAGAATCAATGACAGTGAGATTCCAGAGGAAAGCTGGTCTTAGCTTAGGGGCACTATGGGAGATAGCTCAAGGTTCGGTGGAAGTTGCTCTATCTTGAAATATTCCCCAAGTAGTAATGGGTAGTTGAACTTCTATTAAATTCTTCTTTCATTTCTGCATAATTCAATAACCTATGGTGACAGAATAGTAGCAAGATTGCATAGTTGTGTTCATATTGATACTATATTACCTACATGCAAGATTATTTATTCTTTTACTTTTTGTTTTTCTTTGTCTACCATTTTGATATGCATGCACGTAGGAGAACGGGGCCAAAAAAAGTTCTTAGCTAGAAAAGTAATCGAAAATTAAGGCTCGATATGAGCATAAAGGATAAAACATACGTAACTCATTGAATTTAGCCATATTGGAGCTATTGGATATTAAATATAATGATGTCGAGGTACTTTTGGTATTCATTGTAACTCTAAAGAAAATAAATGGGAGAATAAAGTTTAGGGGGCATATTGGATAGCGATTAAAAAAAATTCTCATCCAATGATATTTCTAATATAATATTATTATTAGAAAAATTGTGTAGTCGGAAAGAAAAGAAAGCTGGAGATTACCTTGAATATCTCTTAATGTATGATATGTTTATATTTGTAACTCTATTTGGAAATGTAAGTAAAAGAGTTCTTGTACATATAAACATAACTCTATTTATATGAAGTTGCGAAAGAAAAGAAAGCTGGAGATTACCTTGAATATCTCTTAATGTATGATATGTTTATATTTGTAACTCTATTTGGAAATGTAAGTAAAAGAGTGCTTGTACATATAAACACAACTCTATTTATATGAAGTTGTGGAGAGTAAGCACAGTAAAGGTCCTAAAAGTCTTACGTTTTATAAAAGTATATTAGAAATTATTGTATAAGGAAATGACTTGAAATTTAGACAACTAGTGATTGATACACAAAGAATTAGTACATAAAAATATAAGGAGAGATTTCATAAGAAAATATAGATGCTAAAATATTAAAATAAAATCAAAAATAAAATTTAAAGACTTTTATTATATATATATAAGATAAACTGTGTATATAAAAATTCTAGAAATCCAAAAATGATTGCACAACATGAAAGTAGTATAATATTATAAATACATGAAAATGGTAAGGTAAGTAGGCATGAGAGAGCAGCATGGAAACATTGTACGATACAGTAGAAATTGGTATAGAAAGAGTCTATATAAAGAAACCATTTGGTGAACTTTAGTATTATAACTAAAGGAACACTTTGTAAAGGTTGATTTAGGCAGGAAGTAACCATAGAATTTCATCTAAATCGTTAATTATGATGTTTTATAAATTAGTATGTAGTATGTGATTGAGAAATTTGTTGTGATTAAGATAGAATTACTATTATTGATTTATTTATATTTATATTAATGTGTTTATATTTAATATCAAAGTATAGTTTTTGGTGTGTAAGTGGATTTCTAAATCTCAATCTGTCAAAACATTGCTGTTTTCACAAACCCAGTTTCCAAGTGTTCCGAATCTGAATGGAAAATCAGGGATTGACCAAAGGTTATATACCTTACCACACAATGATATACATCAACGCTGCCCCTACGGATCAAAATCAGATACATCTGATTTGACTTCCAAGAATCTTCTGTTGCCAATCGTCCTAAATCAAATCCAACACCGAACAAGTCAATTCAACCGCGGAGATGAATAGGGCAACAATGTCAAACATCCCAACCCAGGCCCTCTGGACGCAGACAACCCACAAAGTTGAAACCACTCGTTAAATTGAGTTTGAACGTTAAAGCGACACTTTGCCATTGCGACCTTTAGACAATCGCTTATCTTCTGTCTGCTCTACGAACGAAGGATGTGTAATTAATTTGAATTGTATGCATATAAAAATGAATCAGGGTGTGCCGTCCCCTCTTTGTATGCATATAAAAAAGAATCTCCCTCCATGTGAGTAATGCATTGTATGCATGCATCAAATATTTCATCTGCAACTACAACTCAACCATAAATCACGTTTCCATAACTCTCATTATCTCAAATATTTCATATGCAAGTATAGCTTCATAGCTCTCTTTATCTCCAATATTTACAGACTATTTCCATAGCTCTCATTATCTCCAATATTTAGAGACTATCAACCATCTAACCCATCCATCACAGAAGATTGTAACGATATCAAAGCCTTAATTGAACATAAGAGCAGAAAAGGATGATGCCTTTCCCTAGGAAAATAAAAGCTAACGTTCCTGTCATTCTACTTACTGTCGTCGCCCTACCCATGTCTACGTTGTTGCTTTAAGAAAAGCCGCTTTCTTCGGGTTGCAGCTTCTCCGGCACCTCAACCCGACGGAAATGCTCGCAGTAACGTTCAATCTTCTCTTAAAGCCGCGCCATCAGGAAGATGGCAATCGTTTTGATGGTCACAACCCCCTGGTCGTGTTTGCTGCCCGTACACCCAATCCCCATCTGCCAACTCCTTCACACAAACGTAACGTTCATTCTTCCGTTGGCATGTGGGCAGCAGGACTTTCAGTGTGCCGTCCAGCCTCACCTCAATGCCCACGCAATGCTCCACTCCTCATCCTGGATGTTGCACTGCAATTTCGAAAGTGATGTCCAATGGCAAGGCGGAGTTAGTGAGCAATTATGAGAGCTCCATTGATGCTGAAAAGCATGCGTCAGCACATCAAGTCAACATCGCAGTTGAAGGAAGACCTCATAAAAGTAGTAATGTTCACAACGCCCTACTCGTGGCTGTTGCAGCTCAACAAAATCTCCATCTTCCAACTCCTTCACATCAACGTAACGTTCATTCTTCCGTTGAGGCATCACTTTCTATGTGCCCTCCAGCTGCCTCAATGCTCCAACTCCTGGATGTTGCACAGCAAAATCAATGGAGGTGGAGCAAGTGAAGGCTAACGGCAAGGGTGAGTTAATAAGGAATTATGAGAGCTCCATTGATGCTGGAAAGCACGCGTCAGCACATCATATTAACATGGCAGTCGAAGGAGGCCGGTTTCGCGATTCAGTAGCTTCTCACACTCAATCCTTTAGATGTACCAGGAAATTAATGGGCTCTTGAACTAAACACAGTTTCTCCCACTACACAGAGGCCTGCCTCATATTCATGTTTCTCGTGCTCCATATTTCTTTCGTGCAACTATTGTATAGGATTTCATGCTAATCATTTGCAAGAATATAGATATCCATTCATAACTTTATAGCACAATAAAATTTGAAAATGGTGGTTTGCTGATCCAATTCATGTTTCTATATATTTATTTACACCGGTGGTTGTTATTATTAAAAATCTAAAATATAGAAAAATAAATAATACACATTGTAAAAAGGTTTGATGGTATTAACGATTTAAAAAAACACAAATTATATATTTTTAAACATAAATATATTTAAAAATGGGATGCAACCATTTCTTTTCCCATCTAACTTATCCTTTTATTTAGGATATATATCTCAACACATCACATCACTAAATTTAGAACATTTAATTTTAAAACCAGTGTAGATCTATGTAAACTCCGGATCTATCAATTTTTTTTTAGCATTTAGCAAAAACTTTTCCTATCATTTTACACTTAGAAAAGAGGTTTGCACTTTGAGAGATTTGATCTTTCTCTGCACTTTGATAGATCCGGAGTTTAGATAGATCACAAGGTAGAGGGACAAAATCGGGAGCTCAACTAGCACATATTTTATCTAACACAATAGACTTGAAAAGATTTCAAAGCCATCTCTAGAGTCTAATCGGTTCTACCGAGGGATATAACCCCGAGGCTTTTTCACCGCTCGAAACCCATGAGAAACGGTCGAGACACCACCAAGATCAGGATTAGCTCAAAGGCTAATACCGCCAACTAGCTCGATGAACCGTGGCCGTAGATCTTCACAAGCATGATCTAACGATTGAGGAGAATATCAGGCGGAGAAGAAGCACGAGGAAAACCCGCCCAATATAGGCAGTTTTCTCTCTCCTCCCTTAGCCACATGTTGATTGATGAGTGGCATCGGGGGCAGACCTTAAAATACCACTTAGGGGATTGGGGACGCCCGAAAACCACTAATCCGTTAAACTTTGTTTTCGTCGAAAAAGCATCCCGCTCTTTCTTCGCTTCCTTCCATTCATCTGGGACACCCAATTGCACCGAATCTGAGGTCTTCTACTTGCTGAACCCTTATCCTCTATCATCTTAATTTCTAAATTGCTGCTTCCCATTCATGCTATGATAATGCTCACTGTCTGTGCTTGGCAGAATGTGGCTGTCCTCACGCAGTTTCTCTGCGGGTGCTAACTCCCACATATATTTACTGCTATCTCTTTTACAGAGCACCCCCTCATTCGCCAGCCGATCCGCTAATCTGTTGGCATTTTTGCGTACATGAACAAAACTAAGGGTTCTCAGGATTCTTAGATGTGATTGAATACGATGATAGACTTGCAAAAGTCTCGAGTGGTTAGAGACTTTTTCTGGTGCTGAGTCATTTACTATTATTTTTACAAAATTAATTGTTAATTCAGAGTTTGCCTCTATGATTGTGTTCTGCAAATTGAGATCCATCAGTATCTCCAAGCAATGCTCTATGACCATAAGTTCCGCCATATTGTTGGTGGCGTTCCCTAAATGACTATGAAATATGACTTTTATATTTCCCTTGTCATCTCTTATAACTCCACTGTAACCTGCAGCCCCCGAGTTTCCTTTTGAGGCTCCATCCATATTGAATTTCAAAAGGCAAGGGGGGCAGTTACCAGAAACCCTTCCCAGCTGTAGTGAGTGTTGCAATTTTGTTTGTGCCCTAGGGGACTAGTTTCTGAAGGCCCAAAAGCAAAAGAATGCGAGCATCTTGGTGAGAAGGAGGATTCTTGAGAGGTTGCTTCAGAATGGTATTTACAGTTCCTTTGAGCTGCTTTAAGAGCTGAGTTAGATGCTTTGGGTTAAGCCAGCTTTATCATTGAAAATTCTGTTGTTGCGCTCTTTCCAGACATCCCAAATCAAAAAGCCTGGAATCAGAGTCGAGGCTGTGTTGACTGTCTCATTTTCAGATAAGTTTTTCCTCCAATTTTTTAAAGTTTTAGTGATGTCGTTTTCATCCCTGTCAGTTTTCCTGAAGATTGGGGCAACCCAGTTCCATAAGGTTGAGGTGAATGTGCAGAGGTGGAGAAGGTGATCCATCGTTTCTTCATGAAGACCACATAATTGGCATCTAGATGGTCCAGCAAAACCTTTCTTTCTAAGATTTTTCCAAGTCAGAATCTTTTTGTGTTGTACCATCCACACAAACAGTTTGATTTTCATCCAATGAGGGTTCTGCCATAGGTCCTTCCATATTTTATTAGGGCTTGGAATGTTAAGCCCAGTGGCAATTCTTTTGGCTTCTTTGAGGTTGAAGTTGCAGTAGCGCAGATGTTAGAGAGGGAGCACTTGTCAGTAGTAGGTAGAGCTTCAGCATCATAGTATGTTCCTAGCCCAACAGAGGGGTTAGTTGGGAGTGTTTTTGTTCCAAGTGTTGTTGGAGCAAGTGGACCGGGTAGATGTGTTGCATGCAGAACATTCCAGAGTTACAGGATAGGGGTTGCAGATAATCCATATCTTGTTGAGAGGGAGTGTTGAAAATGCAACAAGATGATGGATCTTACTGAAAAGAAATCGCCTTCACTAAGTGTGCCCGCAGGCTATTTTTGGCGCAAAGTCTATTTTTAGACTGTGTCTATTTTTAGACATATGGATCATGGTCTATGAGTTGCAGGATGCTATTTGTGGATGATTGGTCAAGTTGGTAAGAATAGATGGACCTCTATTTTTAGACATATGGGCGGAGTCTATTTTTAGACTGTCAGGCTAAAAATAGAACAGTCGAATATTATTAGCTCTTAATAATATTTGGACTATAAACATTATCTTATTCTCTTGGAGCACTTCAATTGGAGCTACGGATGTGGCACATGCAGCTGCCAGAAGGAAATACGTGTTTCCTATGGGTTACTTGAGCTATTGCATGAAGGACTTCAGTTAGAACTTTAGTGATTGAGTTCTCTGGAGTTGATTGAGGAGTTGTTGGAGTTGTGTTCAGTTTGATTTTGTTGAACTAGTTGTATTTAGTCTAACTGATCAATAGACTAAGTGATGAGTGGTGTGAATTAATTATTAATTAATTCACTAATTATTAACTCATAAATCAACTAAAGAATACATGAGTTAACTCAGTGCATGCACAAGTGTTAGAGGTGAGTGAAGGGCAAGACAGTTGTCAGTTGTGACTATAGTTGCGCATGTGATTTGCACAATAAATGGATTGAGTTTCCAATGAGGATTGTGTAGTCTTACACAATGGAAATACTAGTTTGGTTCAGCCATTCATCCATTCTCATGCAGGATTGCGCAGTGGAGGCAAGCAAGCAGCGGAGGAGATTTGAGCCAGTGATTGCTTCATATCTGAGCTAGTTTGTGTGTAACAGGTGGAGATAGTACTGAGTACTTGCGAGGAGTATTGTACTATGTATTGTTACATGTTCTCAATCAATATAATATATAGATAGTTGGAGGTTTTCAGTTGTATGCTTTCCCGATGATATACTGTGTTGATATGTGCGATTGATGTTTTAATGTGCGCATGCGATTGATGTTTTAATTCTGCAAATTGATGATCAACGTAGAGGAGGTTATGTATTATGCATGCATTCCGCAAATAGTGTATAGTCAGGATAATCTCTGTGAATAAGTGTTATATTAGTCAAAATTTCTTCATGTATGTTGTGCTTCCATCGATTCCACTTCCTTAAGGTCACATAAGAGGTTGAATCTAATCATAGTATCCTCTCATCAAATGTTTAACCCGGTTGGCTGGTTACTTGAGACGATGTAGGACGAGGGTGTTAAACACACTTTGTATATTCATCTTATATTTTGATAGGTTTATTGAAATATCAAGTGTATGCACCCATTCAATGGGTGTTTATACTTTATAACTGAGTAAATGTATAAAGAGATAAGCTGAAAATGCAATACACAATTTTTTTTCCTCCTTTTTTTCTTTAAATTTCTAATTCTTATTTATTGTTTTAATTCTTATTTAATTTTTTCCTTGGGGTGTATATAGTTAATATTTGAGTAAATAAACCAGAATATATATATATATATAATACATTATATATAATATATATATATATATATATATAATATATATTAATTATATATAATATTATAATGAAAAGATAGTTTTCCTTTTTTTTTTTTCTAATTCCTAACTCTTATTTTGTTAGTTTAGCTATTATTCTATTATTTCCTTAAAAATACATTTTAATCCTCGAAATTCCCTTAGTAAAATTGAATGGATACTAACTTTTTAGAATACCTTTTAAAAATTGTCCCATGGGGCATAAAGTAGAAGGTATTAAGTTAAGGCACTTTTTTTTGTAAAGGTCATTGGTTTGAAACTCTATGGGCAAAAATATGAACATGCTAAGGGTTGGTGTGGTCCACATTGGGTGTGGTCCACAGGTGTTGCAAATACTAAGAGGGGTTGAGTCTGTATTTCTCATCAATTAGTATTTTTTAACCTCATATAGTATAAATTATCATTAACATCATATAAACATAAATCAAAATGACATGAATAATAAATACCACTCAACAATGCACAAACATCAAGACAATAGAGACCATATTTTTAGGAGGAAATCATTCATGGAGAAAAACCACCAAATGTTTCTTAATATGTGTCTTTAATAATTTTTTCTCAACATTTTAAGCTTCAACTGAAGGATGCTCCAACCCCCTCGTTTATAGGCTCCAACCTAAAGGATGCTCCAATGCCTTGGTTTACCAGCTCCAACCAGAAAAATGCTTTAACATCCTAGTTTATATGTTCGACATGAAGGATGCTCCAAAACGATATTCACCAGCTACAATTAGAAGGATGCAATATTTTTTGCAGGCTTTAACATACTCTAGAATCACGTTGCCACTGTGAATTGTTCTCATGCTCCAACCTAAAGGAGAATCCACTCTCCTACCTTGCACCACCCTATCACCCTGCTAAGCAAGTTGCCACTTGTGTTGAAGGATCCATCCTTCAGCTCACCATGACAGACCACAATTCATAATTTTTAGACTAGATCCACCTATCTCTTATCTACTCAATCAAGATAAACAAATAATTTTATTGCCACACAAATATTTTTAGTGTCGCTCCTCTTACAACATCAGCAACATTACCAAATCATCATCAACACATCAAGCTATGAATCTCAATGTTTAAAAAACTATCATACATTCACAAACCCTAACTCAACATCTTGCTCAATATCAAACAATAGAAGTTTCTTGCCTAGTATATAAATAAAAATAAGCAAATACTCTGATCTCTACTAAAGACGTTATAATTGTGATCAACAACATATAATTGTATTAAAAAAGATACCCATGCCCATCTCAATTTCATCATTTAGGTTAATCACATCCCCTTTATGGAATATATTTTGTCAGTGAGTCCAAAACCTCTACGACCTATTCATGCTAAAACTAGATTATGCCCATAAAATATTATATCACCGGGGATTCAGAAGCATCCACCTCCAAGCAT
>APFE031720460.1:0-27874 GCA_000404065.3 Pinus taeda | reverse complement strand
AAAATCATGAAGGTGTCCTGCTTAACTGCCTAACTTCAGATGAAGCTGATAAAGTCCTTAGAGAATTTCATGCAGGAGATTGTGGAGGGCACTTATATTGGAAATCAACAACTGATAAGATCCTGAGGGCTGGATTTTAATGGCCCTCCCTATTTACTGATTCAAAAAAGTTTGTGATGCCATGTCATAAATGTCAGATCTTTGAAGGGAAGAAGAAGTTGTTGCCTTTACCCCTCAAACCCATTTCAACTGAAAAACCATTTCAACAATGGGGCTTAGACTTCATTGGGAAAATTCACCCTTCATCCTCAGGACAACATAGATGGATTTTGACAGCTACAGACTGCTTCACCAAATGGATAGAGGCCATACCTTGTAGACAAGCAAATGAATCAATTATCATACAATTCCTAGAAACCAATATCTTGTCTAGATTTGGCTACCCAAATAAAATCATAACAGACAATGCAGATGCCTTTAAATCCAAAAGAATGATCAGCTTCTATCACAAATATCATATTACCCTAGGTCATTCAACACCCTATTACCCTCAAGGAAATGGCCTAGCTGAGTCCTCCAATAAAATCCTCATCAATATGATCAAAAAGGTCTTGGAGGAGAAAAAAAAGAATTGGCATAAGAAACTAGTAAATGCACTATGGGCAGATAGATTGACCACCAAAAGATCCATTGGTGCTAGTCCATATGAATTGGTATATGGCCTGGAAGCTTTGTTCCCATCATCTCTTGGGGTCCCTGTGATCAAATTTCTGCAGGAAATACAAGTTGAACCCAATGATATCCAGAGGAGGATCAATCAAACAATTCACTTGCAGCAAACAAGGGTAGAAGTGTATCATAGAACCCAGGTTCTACAAGAGAAGCTGAAAAAAATGTTTGACAAAAGAACAAAAGCTGAAGACTCTTTCATAGGAAACGAAGTATTGAAATGGGACTCTAGGAGGGAAGACAAAGGGAAACATGGCAAATTTGACTTTCTATGGAAAGGACCATTTGTAATTCAAGTTGTGCAAGGCAATAACACCTTTTTCTAAAGAGTTTGGATGATTCAAATAACGATGAAGGCCTAGTGAATGGGAGAATGCTCAAGCACTATTATGATCGATGATCATAGCACAGTCACATATTGTACATAAATATGTGTATTTTCAGCATTTTTCTTTTTACAACAGATAGATAAAGGAACAACTACAATAGATTTTGAAGAATGATCAACAAACTATATCAAAGGTGACATATATGATTGAAAAGCTCCACAAACAAATTTGAGGAAGGTCTACAGAACAAAGAACCAATGATAAACAGTGATATAGGCCAGCAAGACACAAAGTGGTAATTCTTGTGCAAATGAGGTCAAGGGACACTACATACAAGCTCATAGGATTCAGATCAAAGGTGTCAATACTAGAGAAGATTCACTGCAGTAAGGAAAGGAAAATAAGGCCATCTAACCTGTTGTTCTTGGCTTTCCTCCAGGAAAAGCCATCCCCAAGTGGAGCCACTGTTAGGTTCCTATACCAATAGGTTTCATATTTCATGATTGACAGTGGAAGGGCTAAATATTTTCATCATTGCAGGCTGCAAAGGTTCCATATTTTGTGTACATACTAGGAAAATTAAAAAATGAAAAGAGGGTATGCCTTAAAAGAATAATCAAAAGGCAAGAAAATCAAATGGTCAAAGGAATAAGTGAAAATGAACCCCAAACTAAAGACCAGGAAAGTGGCCAGTCAAAATGCCACTACTATCTTTTGGCAGTAACATAGTATACAAATATCGAGGCTAATCATACTTGATGGATGGCCCAACAGTCTAATCTGGACCATGCCATGTTTAAATTGCTTGTTGCAGAATAGAGAATGGTTCCTGTCCAAACAACTCAAGCTTGGAAGATGACTAGCTAGGTAGAGAAATGAAGGAGCCCAACTGCTTAATCTGGGTCCTTGGAAGAAATAAGGGTATATTTAGATAGGAGGGCATTCAAAATAAAAAGAGAACAATCAGGGTCTGCTAATTCAAGTGCACCCATTTCAAGTGAAGAAAAAATGTTAGGAAGATTGGGTAAGTAGTAAAAGGTTGCAGAAGTGAAGGGGCCATCACCAGTTGGCTTATCAAGAGCAAGCCCCATCCCATTCAAAGTATTGGCACCATGGCAAGCCCCTATCCCTAAGTTTTACTTATTAAAGCTTAGCATTTGCCCCTACACATTCACCTCACAAAGTCATATTAACAACTAATGTATTATTTAGCTCCCTAAGCATTCCCCTTCCCTAAAGTCTACAAAGATCTATATGAAAATCCCAAAAAATCTATGTAAATACCCTCCCCCTAGCAATATAGCTATATAGTCATGTCTTGGGGAATATTAACCCATCAAGGGCTAATATTAACCCTCTACCACCCTAAACTATGGGTTTTTAATTAAAAAAATTGGTTAAAAATAAAAAATCCATAGTCCCCGCCCTCATTAACCCCTCTTACCCCTTTTCGTGCTAAATTTTTGGTTTATAATGTTGTTTAAATATAACATTTATAAACAGGCGCAAACATTTACCCACTAACCCTAAGTTAAAAACACACTCCGCGCGCGATTTATTTGATTGATTATTTTAATCGGGCGGGTCCCCGTAGCCATAAACCATTGTCATATCACATCCGCTGCCAATCATTCGATCGTCGGCCCCCTCCCGCTGACGTCATACCCACATCAGCATGACATCAGCACCCTCGTCCGCCACCGCTGCTCCACGTCGCCTCCACGTCGTCCATCCGCCCTCATGCCCTGCCACTGTGTCACTGCCGCGTGGCCACCCACATCAGCCAAGATGTCACCTTGCCGTACCTGGACCCACCGATGACGTCATGCTGACGTCATCGCCGAAAAGCACCAAAAGGCAAAATTTGCATAAAATATCGCAAAATGACCGTTTTGTGTCATTTTCACTTGTCGTTTTGGGAGCGTTGTGCATGTAGAATACGTCGTTTGCTGCCAAATTCGAGAATTTACTCACCCAAGCTGCTGCCGCCCTCAAAGTCGACTCAAATTGCCTGCCATTGTTCCAGCTTGACACCTTCGGCACTGAAAAATCCAGGTATTTTCCACAGTCGACCTATTTCGCCCATGTTTGTGCCATTTTTCTCCTAATTTCCTGTAAAAAATCTCTACAAAGCTCCTCACAGTCGAATTATCCGCTAAAACTACCCAAAAAACTTGGTAAAGTCCCTACACCATGAAGCTCTGCAAAACCCGTGCCCTTCTGCGAAATTCACCATTAAAAAGTAATTTTAGAAGCCAAGCTACCGGCTAAAGGCCATATAACTGCACACTGATCCGTTTTATCATAATTCCCTTTGCAAAAACCAGCTACTTAGCTCAAAACACTCTGGTTTTCTCCAACAGAGTGCCCCACAGTTCATCAACCCTGTGAAAAGTCTTTTTAAACTCTCAGAACTACTCACTCCCAAACAAAAATTCAGTGGGCAGTCTTCAGCCTTCTCACTAATCCTAAGCTCAAGTAATTATCCAGTAAAGTTTAAACATGGCCAGTCCATCAGCTCTAGATGTTGCTCCTATTAATCCACCCAGCAAGGAGCTTGAAGCTATGCCCCCAGTGGACAGTGATTTCCTCATTACAGATTTTGTGGCAGGGAGGAACCACCTGTAGACCTTCTGCCAGCTGAGGAACAATCACTCGGACAACAGTGACATGTATGGCATCTGGGAGTCAAACCTGCCTATCTATTTCTTGCCTTCTGTAAATGTCTTTCCTGAAGTCATTCACCTCTGTGCAGAGAATTATGACCAAAAACTCAGAGCTGTTAAGTCTCCATCTCGGAGCATACTCTTTTACATTACTCCTGATTCCATCAATCAGATGCTAAATTACAAGCAAACCCACCTGCTCTACCCTTTTTCCATAAAGTACTTGCTGGATGAGGGCGCCAAGCTCTCTAGCATTGAGATTGTTGTAGTTGCCAAAACTTTCATGAGAGCAGACCGCCAACCTTCTGGGCCACCTCCTTTCCCATATGCAAATTTCAATGAGGTAGGCAAGCTGCTTGTGGACATGATGTCCTCTGTGTTGGGGTTCTCCACAAATGAACATGTTGATGAAACTGTGTTGGTCTTGTTATCTGCATATAGCCTTGGGAAGCCCCCTGCTATAAAATACAATTATGCCAAGTTTAATGCCAGCAAGATACATGACCAACTGCTAAGGTTGAATAGGGAAGCAATATTTAAATATTCATCATACATCTATCACCTGTTCATGTACTATCAGACAGATTGCTTCTAGTGCCCCATCAAGAAGTTGGATTCATAGAGTGAGAGGAGGTCTGTCATCTTCTGGTCTTCAGTTTTCCATCAAGTCCAGAACTCTCCCTATTCCTACTGTGAATTCATTGACCAATTTGCCTATCCATTCACATGCCTCTTGAAAAGGACTCCTCCTACCAGATTGTCAAAAGATATGCAGAAAATCTTACAGCTGTCCAGGAATTACAAAATAGGTGATTGGTATTTATACCAAAATCACACAGTCATCAGGATCTATGGTTGTGAGCTCTGTCCTTACAAGCTCCCAAGATATGTGCCTATGAGATTGTTTGCCTTGGAATACTATAGGCAACTCATGAATTCCGACCTTACACACTTCCATAGTTCCAAGAAGAAATTCAATCTCAAATTCAGAGACCACCTAGTCCCCTTCATCATGAACAAGAAAGATGGTTGGCAAGAAGCTGATCAAATACTGGGGAAACAACTTAAACTTAAAAGGAGCTTCTGGTGGGTCCCTTATGACCCTGCAGGCTTTATCAGTGCTGGAAGAGTCAAGTATAGGCTACTAGCCTATAAACATTGTCCATATCCACAAATTGAACACTTTGCCAACCAAGATGAATGGGTGCCTGGTACATTAGTAGAGGAATTTACTCAGGAGGAGACAATGGAGCAGACTGTGAAAGATTTAGAGAAAACTCTTGACTTGGATTCTTGTTAGCAGGTCACATTCAAGCAACCAGTCCAAGTCGGAGAACGCACATCCACTGCTGCAGCGGCACAGACCACCCAACAGGCATCTACAACAACAACAACCACAACAAAAGGCAAAGAAGTGATGGATGTACAGTAGGAGACAGAGGCAGGGAAGCCCAGCACTTCAAAAGAACAAAGTCAAGGGCAAGCCCCTTTACAGCAAGCTGAAGCACCCCAAATTCCAGTTTTGTAAATGCCTCTCAATGAAGAGAGAGGCAGAAAAAGAGATAGAGAGGAGGCCACACCTCCAAGTGGGTCAACACAGCAACCGGAGGCCAAGAGGCCAAGAATTGACCCTCAGACCGAGGAAGAACACATCAGTGAAGAAAGAGCAGAAAGCCAAAGCAGAGAAAGAGAATCCAGCCATCAGACTGCCACTAGTTCATTCCAGCAGGAACAAGCCATGCAACAAAGTACAGAGGTATCCTCTTCTAGGCAGTAGGGCAAGCAACCGGCTGGAATCAAAGGATCATTTATGGAAATCAAGGCCCAAAATGACCTCTTGAGAGTTCAACTGTATGATCAATTCTTGAAGACAACACCCTCCAAGCAGCATAGATTGATGGCAGCATATGACATGAAGGAGGATAAGATGATTTTTACTCATCTTAAGCCTAAAGTTCCAAAGCCCAGATCATCTGCAGACTACACCAAAACAAGTCTAGAGGTCCTCTCCAAGGACATACACCCCATGGATCAAATAGAACTGCACAAACAGACAGGGGAAATGGTGTATGCCACACTTGCAGACAGGGCCATGCTGGCCCATCAATTAAAAGAATCACTAAAGAATACAAATACACAACTAGATTTAGAAAGGATGTCTTCCACTGCTAAGGACAACAGAATAAAAACTTTGGAAGACATAATCATTGATCTAGGACATGATCCTAAAGATCCAAAGGGTATTAAGGCCCTCATGAAGAAAAAGGAGGATGACATTGTTGCACTGAGGAAGCAGGCAAAACTGCCTCCAACCATTCACCCTCAAACAACAGAACTTGCACAGGAAAAGCAAGTTGATGAGACCATGGATCTGCTTCTGAAGATGAATGAGAGAATATTACAGATGGAAGCAAAATTAGAAAAGACATTGCAGGACAAGCAAGGGGAGTCAACCTCCCAGCCCCCTCAAACTTCTACAACTCTTGGCCCTGCCCCTCCTACACAAGCAGCGGTAGCCCCTCCTGTCATTCCAGCACCAACCATAGCCACATCAGCAACAGAAGCCACAACAACAACAACAGCAGCAGCAGAATCAAGCATGAGCATGGAGGAATTGATGAAAGTTGTCAAGGAACTTGAGGTTCAGGTGAGAGAAATTAATGAAGCCAAAGATAGATTGGCCAAGCTAGAGGCCAGCTATGATAAGTCCAAAATGACAGTGGCGGAGAAGGAGAGAGAGATAAAGGCCTTGGAAACCAAAGTGAAAGCTTTGGAAAAAGAATTGCTTCTAGGCAAAACTCTGGCAGAAATCAAGAAGATAATCTGGGCCAAAATTGGCCAATCAATCAATGGACAATGGAGGTCAATCCAAGCAATACATGAGAAAATTGAACTAATAGGCATAGCTCATGTTGAAATACAAAAGGCCAAAACAACACTGGGAATCATGCCTGAGCAGGCCAATAAAATAATACATTTCCTCAATACTCACACTAGGGAGGAATTGGCAGCACTAGAAATTGATAGCAGAAAAGACATTATCCTAACAGCCAAAAAAGTTCTGACTTTAAGAAACTTCACTCAAACTCTAGAAAGGAAATGTCAGGATATGAAGGCAGAAATAGATGAATTTAGGGCAAAGATAACAACATTGCAGGGTAAAGGACTGCCTAGCCTAGTGACTGGCATAGGACAACTCATGTCATATGATTAATACATCACAAGGATCAACAATTATGTTGAAAATCAGATCACAGCATCCACCAGCTCCACAAAAGAAGCAGGGCCTCCCTCTGGGCAGTCTCTGTATGACAAATTAGAGAATTTATTTTTTATTAAGCATGAGATTAATCATCTGTTTGAAGTGCCTCCAAATTTCTACAGATATACTGAAGTAGATGAAACGCTTGTAAAAATAAGGAGACATCAGCTACCTCCAGCTGATTCGTGGCAGGCAATGCTAGAAGTACTGCCCAGGTGATCCGACCATATTATTCCTTTTTTTTGAAAATTCAGATCTTAGTCACAGTACAGGTCAACAGAGAATCAGGCACTTAGATATCACAGGAAGCATCTGTACAGTGACTCATCAAAGCACTCAGACAACAGGCTCAATAAACGCAGATTTAAAGACACAGCTACAACCAACTTTGTTGATCCAAAAAGTCAAAAATTGTCTGACAGAAAGACAACTGCCATATCAACATTTATTGCTATAGTTATTTCTTTCATTTACTTTTGTAAGAGAGTTGGCGGTGTAATTTATTGCACAATAACTCACTCTCTAGATATTTTGTATCCGATTTTTGTATATATTTCCCCTCATACAACGTATTGAGGGTCGGTTGTAGTGAAACTCTCTCAGAAGAGTTGTATTGTATATCTCAGACTTTTTTCTAATACAAATTTCTGGTGGAGTTTCTGGTTCCTATACTGTCTAAAGGTGGAAATGAAGGACTGTGTTATGTTGCAGGATTCTTGTGTCATTGAATGGAACAATAAGTTATTCTGAACCATGTTCTTGTCTTCCTCTGTATGTAAAAATTCACATATGTCTCATGATCATAGTAAATAGGGAAAAATAATAGCTTAGGATTTGTTTGAATACACCCTATGCTCAATCCCTGTTTCTAAATATGTTTTCTTCTGAATTAGCCATGGATATGAATTCTTAATTGCTCATGTTTACACTAATTCTCTCACTATGAATATTGTTTAGGAATTCTTAACTTCTCTTCAACAATACTTTCATTTCTCCCCTTGTTAGCATAGTGGAAGATTCTTAATTGACTTTCACTCATTAATCACATAACTTCATTACCTGATCTTAAAAAATTGTTCCACAGATGCCTATCTAGCTTTGCAGCAATACTCTTTCTTCAGAAACATACTTCAACAGTACACAGTCATGAACTCTATTTATTGCCATATCTTAGCTCTATTTGAATTCACCAACCAACCAAATTTAAAACAAAATCAACACCCCATAACTAGCCTAAAATCACCCACCAACAAAGCTAAATTATAAAGAGAGAGCCCTCTCTAGTTGCAGGTAGGCTAGGATCTGTAATTAAAAGACTGGTTAGTGGTTACCTCAGCCGTATTCCCTTTAGGAAGCAGGGAACAACCTGAGTGATAATAGATACAATAGATTCCGAGCAAAACTTTTCAAATATCAAGGAAACAATTTCTATCAATATTTCGACCAAACTTAACATTGTAGAAAACATTCATGTTTGCAAATCTTGTTCTCCATCAGAACTTGATATTTACTGTGCTCTCTTTCGTGAATTCCGAGGTATATTTGCATGGTCATATGAGGAGATGCCAAGAATTGACCCTAGTATAGTTGAACATGAAATCAAAATGTATCCTGATGTCAAACTAGTGTGATGGCCCCTGCGTCTTGTTCATCCAATGAAGGTTGTTGCTATTAAAATAGAAGTTGAAAAACTTCTGCATGCTGGTTTCATTTACCCCATTCCTCTTACTAATTGGGTTTCCAATATTGTTCCTATCATGAAGAAAAAAGGGACGATACGAGTGTGCGTCGATTATATGGATATTAATCAGGCTTGTCCAAAAGACAATCATCCCACTCCCTTTATCGACCAGAATATTGATGAATCTGCCTAATGTGAAATATTATAATTTATGGATGGATTTTTTGGCTATAATCAAATCAATATATGCCCAGAGGACCAATCTAAAATTACTTTCATTTTTCCATGGGGTACATTCTCTTACAAGAAACTCCCTTTTGGTTTGAAGAATGTAGGGGCAAATTTTCATAGGGCGATGAATTATGCCTTCCATGACATCAAACATATTGTTCAACCATACCCTAACGATTTACTTGCACATTCACGAAAGCGGACTAATCACCCGCAACGTTTGAGAGCTATCTTTTTTCGATGCCGACACTACAAAATACGACTCAATCCACACAAATGTGAGTTTTTTGTTGGTTTTGGTTGTTTGCTTAGATTTGTAGTGTCTAAGGAAGGAATTCCACTCGACTCACTTAAGATTCAGGCAATTCTTGACTTGCCTCAACCTTCAAATCTACTTCAGTTATAAAGACTCCAAGGGAAGGCTAACTTTCTGAGGAGGTTCATTCCTTATTATGCTGAAATGGCTAAAGGATTTACTCGTCTATTGAAAAAGGGGATACCCTTCCATTGGGATTGGGTTGCGCAAGCTTCCTTTGATGCTATTAAAGATACCTTGATTAGAGAATCATTAATGTATTCCCCGAATTATCAAAACAACTACTTCCTATATCTCGCCACTGTAGATACAACCATTGGAATGGTTTTAGTCCAAGAAGAAGATGGGATAGAACATATGATATATTATTTGAGCCGTAATCTCAATGATATAAAAGTTAAGTACCCTTACATTGAAAAGTTAGCTCTGGCTGCCGTTCAAGTAGTATAGAGGTTTCACCACTATATCCTGCCTTGAAAGACCATTGTCATTTCATATTGCAACCCTATGACATATATTTTGTCATGTCAATTGCTGGGGGGAAAATACTCAAAATGGATTGTCATTTTGCAGGAATTTGATTTGGAATTCATTAAATCCAAATCAAAGAAATCTCTAGTCTTCTCCAAGCTTCTTTGTGACATTCCCTCAAATACCATTGATTCAACTTCAGAACCATCAATTTTGGATGAGTTTCTATCATGATTTCGTCATCTGACCCGTGGTATGGAGATATACTGATTTATCTCCAGACCCAAACTTTCTAGCCTGATACCTCTCCCTTGCAACAATGACATATCCGATACCAAGCCAAAGATTATCTGATCGTTGATGACACTCTTTATCATCATGGTATCGATACGATTTTATGAAGGTGCCTCAATCATGAGGAAGCTGAGAAAGTTTTGAATGATTGGCATTCAGGTGCTTGTGGTGGAAACTTATTTGGTTGTGCTACCGTGTAGAGAATTCTCCATGCTGGTTACTTCTAGCCTTCCATATTCAAAGATTCAATTATTGTCATTAGAAGTTGTCATGCATGCCAGATCAATGATCATAAAGCTAGATTACCACTTGCACCATTGCATCCTGTCATCATTGTTGGATCATTCACCAAATGGGGCATTGACTTCATGACATGTAACCCCACCTCGTCCAAGGGGCATGGGTACATTATAGTCGTCATTGACTATTTCACAAAATGGGCCAAGGTGATGCCAACATTAAACAACAGTGGAGAGACGGCTGCACTTTTATTTTTCAACCATGTGGTTGCCCGATTTGGTCTACCACAGGCTATAGTTACAGATCATTAGTCGCATTTTTGCAATCACATGATGAGTGAGTTAACTGCCAAGTTAGGACTTTCGCATGATAGTTCTACTCCTTATTATCCGTAAGCTAATGGACAGGTTGAGGCCATAAACAAAGTCCTGAAGTGAATGCTTCAAAGAATTATAGGGGCTCATAAATGAAACTAGCATTTAATCCTATACTCTGCCTTGTGGGCATATCAAACCTTGGTTAGGAATGCAACTGGATTCGCACCCTTTCAATTGGTGTATGGTCAGGAGGCAATCTTGCCGATACAATGTGAAATTTAAACTCTCAAACTCGCGATTGACCTGTTACCTGACACTTCTGATGAAAAAGTGCGTTTCTTAGAAATCATCCATCTGGATGAAACCCATTGTGAAGTTGCATTGGCTAACGAAGCACATAAGAAACGAATCAAGGCACAATACAACAGAAATGTCAAGCATCACATTTATAAGGAGACCTTGTCTTGCTTTATGATCAGGAAGTTGATAAACTTGGAGCAGGAAAATTTGAACCACTATGGATCGACCCTTACATTTTCAAGTGTGTTTTGGGAAAAGGTTCCTACGAGTTGGTGGATTATGATGGAATTCCATTATCATAGCCCCGAAACGGGTTGTACCTCAAATGTTACTATGCTTAATTAAGTGTAGTAAAATCACTCTATATATGCTTTAATTGCATGTGTGTGTGTCAGTGTGTTTTTTAGAGTTTTTATGTGGTTGAGTAATCTGCTTTGCATTTTTTGCAGATGTCAGAATCTTTGGAACCATTTGTTGGTTATGCTGATGGTGCTAGTCATAGTATGCAGAACCTATCTTCTGCAGCATGTGCCATTTTCGCTCCAAGTGGCAAGTTAGTGAGTTTTCAAGGGATTTGTATCAGTCGTTCTACCAACAATATCACTAAGTATAGTGCATTCATTGAACTTCTCTCTGATGCCATTTCACTTGGCATTTGCCGAATCATTGTTAGGTTGGACCCACAACTCGTCGTACTGCAACTAACAAACATGTATACCATCCAAAACCCAACAATTCTTCGTATGTTCCATAGAGTTCATATTTTGGAAAGGCATTTTGAGTACATTCAATATCAACATATTTCCAGAAACTTTAACACATTAACCAATTCATTAGCAAACTATGTATTAAACAGACATTTGCAACACATGTAAAAGTAATTTTTCAATTCACATCATTAGTTGAATAGGATTGCATATAAGCATATATTAAAACTATAAAAGTAAAAATATATATATGTTTTAAAAGCTTTTACAAAATTTGTGTCAAAGACATGTTTGGCCATCTGACCTAAAAACTCAAAATGCATGCAAAAATCATCCTAAGTAGACCTGGTGATGCTCATGATAACAAGTCATAGCCTAAGCTATCATGCGCAAGAGTCGCGTCCAATGGCTAGGAACACCAATAGTATGGCGCTGCAGCCTCATAGGTAACTCCTCGATCAAGACATTCAGAATACCGAGGATTAATCCCTCTACATGATCCTACAACTCTATTAGTGTCTCGGCCAAATCCAAATCCTAGAGAATTGATCTCCCAACATTTCTCCACACTGGTCCACCTGCCTCTTGTTGGTGTCTCATAGGTCGAACCGTACCAACATATACATGCATGAGAATGATTTTAGTTTAGTCTTGGAAACATCAAAACATAAAAAACATGTAGAAACTTAAAAATAAAAATAAAAAATTGGTCAAAAAATAATTTACCTTAGCACCCCATTAAGCACCCACAGGTAAACTCAACTCTGGAACTCCACAAAAATCCACCCTTGCATATGGATGCTCCTCGATGACAATGTGTTTTCGATCGAGCCAACTGAAGAATGCAGTAGAAAATGTAATTGATGACTGACCAACATGTCTAGCCATCAATTCGACCCACCTCTGCATCCGTGGATCTTTAGGACCACTTACACCCAGTGTTACATGTTGAGGTTGCATCAATGGAATTCTCTTTAAGGTAACAACAATTAAGAGTGAACCATAGGTAACATTCTTGGTCTTACCACTCTTTACCTTTATCAACTTCTCTTTCAATGAAGAAAGTACTACCTCACACCAATTTAATAAAGTTGGTTCAAGCCACTCAAGTGCATACTGCATGTATGATCTGTTTGCCAGATGGAGTGTCATGCTAATTTCCAACTTTGTGATGGTGAAAAGGATTATTCTCAAAGGAAAATCATTAATATCCTTGATGATTATCTTATCGTCCTTGCTAGGTTGTGTACCTAGCCAATAGAATTGTCGAACATAGTTACTCACTGATTCCCCTCCATGGGAGTAACCTGAAAGAGATATGGGGGCACCACAACTTGACAACCCTGTAAGAAAGTAAACATCATTGATTATAATAGGGACCACCTTGTCCCTTATGTGAAAAGCCTGATTTGTTGGATCCCATGCATGAACTAGGAACTGCAATAGTTCTGATTGTTGCCTCATTCTAGACAACCTGAAGTATTTGAGCAACCCACAGTTTCTGAAGGCCTCAGCTATACCTGGATCATTTAGGGAAACCACATATTTTTCTTCATGCTCTCTTTCTCACCAAGTAATAGACATTCTGATCCGATGAAAGCTTGAAATCAAACCATAAGCTTAGTTAGGATCCTTTCCATGAAAAAAACTAGAGAAATTTTGGGCCAAACAGGTGAAACAAGTTTGTGAAACTCACCCAGCATAGCCCAGGCAAGGAGACAGTGCATTGCAGTGCAACTAGCCTTCTGTTCGGGTGCTCCCTAGTGTAGTTTTCAACATGAAAGCCTACGCTGATCCCAAGGTGAAATATTATAACCCCAAGGCCTTGAAAACCCTAAAAACTTGCATGAAACTATAAAAGAATGACATGAAAAGAAAGACGAGGGGTAGATATCCTACCTAGTCTGAACAGAACAAAAAATGATCCACAAAATCTCTCGCAATCAGTTGCTAAAGATCGAGGTTAAAAACAGGGTTAGAGCACAAACTAAATGGTAAATATCAAATGGTGAAAATAACATGGTAAATTCTTGTTTTTATGTTTATTTTATGATCATTAAATGAGTAAACTTTAGTATTTACCTATTTTTACCAATGAAACAGGTATGTTAAATCCATTTAGTGTTGCTTTGAACAGATTTACAATTGACTTACAGAATTTGACTTGCACAATCTTGAATTGTACTTTGACCACAGAGCATACTTTTATCTCTTTTTCGAGCTTTGTTAAACATAGAAAAAGGAACCCCCTTGGAGTTCTCTTTAAGCTCTTTTAATACTCTCGAAATATGAAAAGATTGTCGAGTGCTTGTCCTTTACAGCATGTTAACAGATTGGAAATGACATCTACTTAGTATACGTTTGACCCTTTTCTGGACTGAGATAGATTATTTATGAAAAAGGAACACATTGATCGAACATGGTCAATAGCCTCTCTCTTGTATTGTTTTACGTTTTTTAGACTTGAAAGACAAATATACGAAAAAGAACATGTGGAGTTTTATTTTTGTCCCTTTTCAAACTCTCTAAACATGAAAAGGATCAAGTTAACATTGTCGTTAAACTCGTTAAAACATCAAACAGTGACAAAATTTTCCATCATGACAAGAACAAGTTTCACCTTCGCTAGACTCATTAAAACATCACATAGCAATGGATTCACCTGAAGAGTGGAATTATACAACAAGCATATGTTATCCTCCTCAAGCTTCATAAAAATAAATAGGTACTTGTCAGCAATGACTGGGGAAAATAGGAGAAGGGGTAAACCACTTTATGGTAGCAGGTCACTCTTGAACATGACACTTTCACTTCATCATTGTGACTACATGGGTTAGGTTATCTTCTTGATGGTCATCATACCTTGGTTTATCATACCATCCATTACTTTGTTTTTGGGTCATTGTTGCCAATTCATTCAGTTTCGCCGACATGTTCAAGAGAAGTCACTCAGTTAAAATTCATCCTTTGCAATACTCATAAACCTTCATTTTCATGACTGCCATTCCTGAAACGTGTGTCGTGAGTCACATTCCGTCTCCAAAAATCATTACACTCATTTCGTGTCGCTGATGTGGGATACATCAAGGCCCTCCTGCGATGAGTCACTTCTTGTCAACATCACACATTATCCAAGAAGTTGACTTAGAAACACACTTCCAGTACCTTCAGGCTTGCATGTATCAACGACAGGTTTCTCACTTCTGCTGATAGGTTGACATCACTGGCCTTCGACCGAAATACTTTGTATGGTTTTTTACATCAAAACATCCATTCACAACATACAAAATGTACTGCAGTACCTTAAGGATCATTATCATTATCGGTGATTTTTGTCACATCTATTAATGACTTACATCATTGGTTGGTAATCAGACGGTGTCTTCCCATGTTCAACTTCAGATCACATATTCACATGGTTAGACTTGTACTTGAGCAAACAATTGAACAAGATAGAAGACCCCAGATCTAGTTTCATCCATTTGAGTTGTGATTCCAGGAAATGTACCAAATCATCCGTACAATGGATTTACATTGATGGTCATCCTATCATGGGTCTATATCTATAGATGACTATCTATGTACTTATAATGAAAGTTTATATGTTGAGCATGGGTATGCCTTCCCTCAGCAATTCATGAGAAAAAATCAAAATATCATGATATTATGTATTGTAACCAATGCAGGTCACCATCCACTTCGTAACCTCCTCATCACATCGTAAAGCATGTCACTCGACATTAACATTTTTGACTTCATGCTTTAGGGTGCAGTTGTTACATATCCTTTTGGGCACATCACTCCCATCATTTAGATCAGTATTTTTAGGGCTCATCAAACCCTGATTCAGTTGCTACATGCCCTAGACAAGTCATCACTTTGAATGCCTCCTTCCCTGAGAGTTTCTTGGCCTAAAGCCCTCCAGAAATACCTCCTTGAGGGACTAGTGTAGCCTTGGTCAGGTGTAAGTGTGCTTTAGTGTAGGTAGGCCCATGTCAGGGTGATTTCCAGAGCACTTAGGCCCACTTTGACCTGCGCTGGGTGAGATTGAGCGAAATCATCATAGGGTTCTAGGAATATTCTTATCTTCTGGAGCCATATAGAAGATTCCCACACTTATCATCTCCTATGAGCTCAAAATTGGATGGGGAATGAGTTAAGTAACCTCCTACCCTCTCATCCCTTCCTCCATGGAAACTAACTCTAAGTTTGGAAGGCCATTCAATACCCTCATTTATGACCAAACCTCCTCCATTTTCCTATAAATTTAGCACTCATCTAAGTGATCAGGGGATGGACTTTGAGAATTTGTAAGGAGATACTTTTGGTGTTAGGTTTGAGATTGTAAGCAAGTATTGTTATGCTTTGAGAGTGTTGTGCTTTTTATGTGATGTTGGTTGGAACCCAATCTAGATGAGTGACAATGGATCAGACTTCATGGTTGTAATTCTTCCTTCTACTTAATAAAGTTGTCTACACCTTTTGCCATATTCTTGTTTTTATGTATGATGATTATATGTGTAAATTCTTTCGATTCCATGTTCTTATAGTAGATAGATCTATTGCTTTGAATGGTTTTTTTTCCTCTGTTTATGATTGCAGGTACTTGTCAAGAGAATTAAGTTAGAGAAGGAGCGATGGGAGCCAAGCAAAGGAGACAAAGGGAAAGCAAAAGATAACAAGTAGGTCCATTGTATTATTTATCTTCTATAGAAAAAGGTTAAGCACTTTAAATCTATTGTTCTAGGTGTAGCTACCCACCTAGGGAAATTGTGTTTATTAGTAGATGCAAAATTCCACATAACACAAAGTCATGGAATACTTTCATCAAGGGGATTGTCGAGGACATTTACACTGGAAAGCCACAGCCAAAATAATCTCGAGGGCTAGTTTTTACTGGCCTACCTTGTTTGCATATGTTCATAAGAGAGTTTCAACCTCCCATCATGCCAAATCTTTGAAGGAAAGAGAAAACTTCCACCCTTACCTTTAAAGCCCATTTTAGTGGAGGTTCTTTTTCAACAATGGGGTCTAGATTTTATTGGAGAAATCCGTCCAAGCTCTTCAGCACAACATAAATGGATCCTCATAGCTATTGACTACGTCACCAAATGTATCGAAGCCATTCCAACCAAACAAGCTAAAAATTATGTAATCATTTAGTTCTTAAAAGGTAGTATTCTTTCCATATTTGGATGTCCACCTAAAATCATTACTACCAATGCTTCTTCTTTCAAATAAAAGAAAATGATTGACTTTTGTCACAAGTATCACATAAATTTAGGACCTTCTACTCCTTAATATCCTCAAGGACATGGATTAGTTGAATCTTCTAATAACAATTTAGTCAACATTATAAGGAAACTATTGCAGGAAAATAAGAAATCATGGCATAAGAAGTTGATTAATGCTCTATGGGTTGACAGAATTAGTACTAAGAAATCTATTGGAATGTCTCTTTTCCAATTAGTATATGGAGTGGATGCATTTTTTCCCAGTTCCTTGGGAATTCCAGTGCTAAAATTATTGCAGGAATCACAAGTGGAGCCAAATGATGTACAAAGAAGGTTAAATCAAATGATTTAGTTGGAGCAAACTAGGCAGGAGGTCTAGAAGAAAACTTAGATTAATTTAGGATAAAATAAAGAAGATTCATGACAACAGGACCAAAGCAGATGATTTCAAACTAACTAATCTTGTTATGAGATGGGACTCCATAAATGAATAGAAAGATAAGCATGGGAAATTTGACAATTTATGGAAAGGACCCTATAAAATTGAAACTTTTTGAGGTAATAATGTATTCTTGTTGAAATATTTGACTGGAGAGGGACTACCAAGAGGACCTGCCAATAGGAGACTACTCAAGCACCATTTCACTCAAGGATACATAAGTTTTTCATATATGTCATTTTAAATATCTTTTTATCATTCTACTATAAGTGAGGGTGGCTAACATCATGAATTGAAGCCCATAGAGAAGGCCCTAAGCTTTTGATGAGTTGCTTCGAGTATCTATAATAACAACATCTACTCAATTCAGTTACAGAATAAGAACAGAGAACCAAATAGACAAATATTGTTGATCTACATTGTTCTTGACACCTCACAGGGAGGATGTCTTCCCCATTGGAGCCATTGTTAGGGTCCTATGATTTATAGGATCAATTGATGATTATCTATTGATTTTCATCCTCTAATATGTTGTAAATAATGATTTTATTCTCCAAATTATTTTCAAAACTTCAAATAAAAAATAAAAATAGAAAAAGAAAAGAAAACATCAAATAGAGGATATAAAAAAAAAATGATATATATGTGAAAAAAACAAAAGAAATGAACAAAACATTTTAAAAATTTTTAAAAATGGGCCCCTATAGTGAGCCCATCAAAATGTCACTTTCAAAATTCAAAAAATGTGAAATCATAAGGTTTTAAACCTTGGTTATTATTGTTTATTTGACTTTTATGTTTTATACTATGTAATAAAACGACAAAACACTTTTCTCGTGTGTAAATAAATATCGCGTTGGAATAAAGGGTCATGATAAAGCCCTCCTAGATTTACGGCAGAGGAGTGTTTCCGCCGGCCCCTGTACTCCCGACAATTAACATGAGGGCGGGGTGGGGGGGGGTGAAAACTTGTTGTTGCCAAAACCCTTTGGGCTAACATGGTAGCACCTAGGGCATTTGAAGGGGTCCCCGACCAATACCACCTATTTCCAGCACCCTCCCCTTGAAATACCACCTTTGTCGCTCACCAATGGCTCGTCCTTCGACCACTCGTCTCCCGCCATGCATCTCACCCTTCACCACTCATCTCCCGCCACATACTCGTTACCCCCAGCCACTCCGTTGCCACCATCTATCCTCCCTCATCGCTCCCCTCCACGTCATATACCCGTTGAACATCCAAAAAATTGTCATGAAATTCCAAGAACGTTGTCTCATAAATTCCTGCCATATATCCATTTTGTTAATAAAGCCTCTCCACTCCACAGGCGTTAATCTTGTCATTATACAATCAAATCAGCCTGTTATAAAAATCCCTTAAGGCCTACATTCATCCCTTTTCAACACAAAACTGATCCTATAGATTAATGAAATGAATTCCCATCAACTACCAACCATCTACAGTAGCCTTCCTTACACACAGTCAATAGTTTTTCACGGGTAAACTTGTTCTTCAACCCTTTCTCTATCAATATTTTTCTATTGTTGTTCTTCTACTCGCCTCCTTCATTTTCAGGATGTCAGAAAATAAAGAGAAGGGAAAGATCATATAGTCAAATCCCATTATTCCCCCTATCCTAGATTTTTACAAATCCCGCTTGATAGACACCTACTATAATATTGTCGAGAGACAGTCTAAATTTGACTTGTACAAGCTCCACAACTAGGCAAAGTAGAATTTTATGGACAAAAGTGATGACCTGAGTGTTTGGGAATCCTTTTTCCCTAAGTTTGTTTTCCCCCAAAATTAGTTTTTAGCTTATTTCTATGTCTGATGCCATCTCCAATATTTGCCAAGTCAAAGGGTTGTCATTTCCCATAATAATCAAGTCCTTTTCTCCATTTCCTATGAAAGTATCCACTAGGCCCTGGAAATTGAATATCAAGCCTCCCATCATCCTTATTCTGTTGATGTTTTAATTTAATTGTATAAAAAAATTAGATTCCCTCAGAGAGCCCAAATTTTTTATTGTTTTCTCCAATAAAATGTTAAATTACCCCAGACAAATCACCCATATCCAGTCTCAGTTTTCATTGAAATGTTCAAGTAGGTAATTTATATGGTTACTCGGCTGCTTGGGTACCATAATTATCAGTGGGTAGATGAGATAGTGTTAGGATTTTTATCTATTTTTGCGGTTGGCAAACAACCATCAATCTCTTTCAATTACAATTAGTTTTTGGCCAACTCAAACCATGCCCAGTTTTTCATTCTCAAATAAAAGGCATCTTTAAGTATCATTTAGTGCTAGTTTACCTTATGATATTTTATGAGTCAGACAGGTTTAATTTCCCTTTACAGAAGACAGATAGTGAAGGAAACCCTTGGTCAGTAATTAATTAGACTTCTTTGGTTAGAAATAAATCAAAGGAGTATTCTTTTACTGATTTTGTTGACAATTTTTTACATACCTCACTATGTGTGCTTAGCAATGATCTGATCCTAGGGATATCACCAGAGATAAAGAAATTTTACACTTGTTAGAGCAATCCAAATATGGAGACTAGTATTTATACTAGAACTATACTGAGATTAGAATTTATGGGTCAGAATTACCTCCTTATAGGTTGCCAGTGTTTGTAATAGTTAGGATATTTGTATTAGAATACACTAGGAAAATGATAAACATGGATGAGCTACATTTTGTCTCCTATAAGAAGAAAGCACGGTTCAAGATGAAGGCTCATATAGGCCCCTATATTATCAACACCGGAGCTACAAAAAAGGAAGTGGATGTTATTTTGAGTAAGATGAAATTAAAGCTTAGTTTCTCTTGGCCTTATAATCCCCTAGGTATCATTTCTAAGATTAGATTTGAAAACAAGAGTACCTCCTATGCACACACATAGAGGCCTAAAATTGAACAATATGCTAATTAGGAGTAATCGACAGAGGGCACTTTACAGGAAGTTGAAAAACAACTGGTCAGTCAGTCATCTATGCAAACACCTCTTCCCAAGGGAAAGGAGGGAAAGGGAAGCCATGTCCCCTACTGATTTTAACAATCAAGATGCAACGTTTATTGTTTTTAAAAGGAAGAAGAGGGACCCAACTGTTATTAAAAAGTTAGATTATCAAATAAATCCTATGTTTAAGCCTCAAGTAATTGCAATTCAAGATGAAACTCCCGAGGAGAGGGACACATAGAAAATAACCACAATGATCTTGTCAAAAAATCCTATCACTTATTCTACTAAAATAGAAGAAACAATACAATCACCTACTATAGAAAAATAGTCCAATCTCGAGTATCATCTAGTTCCCGAATTTCAACTCAGCAGAGTATATTTGCAAGATATAGGGAGATAAAATTTAAGAATGAAGCTTTGAAGGCATCCACCTATTTTGAATTTTGGAAGCAGACAACTAAAACTCAGTATATATTACTCTTTGAATTTGATTCAAAGAAAGGATAGTTCCAAATGGCCTTCATGGAACCTTTAGTACTAGTTCCCAGGAGTGTTGAAGACTACAAAGCCTCCATTTTCTTAAAGATCTGAAAGATGCATCAAATCGATCAAATCAATTTACACAAGAAGAGAGGGGAGTTAATGTTCTCAACACTTACTAGTTCAGCCATGACTAATTCCAAATTACAGTCATCTTTAAACAACATGAATTCTTAGTTAAATATTGAGAAGATGTCATCATTTGCTAAGGACAACATGTTCAAATCTTTGGAAGGTTTGATCATAAATCTAGGACATGGCCCTAAGGATATCAAAATAGTAGAAAAACTCATAAAGGTCAAGGAGGCAGACATTCAAGCATGGAGGAAGCAACTGAAGCTACCGTCCATAGAACATCCTCAAGCTAAAGAGATTGCTAATATAGAAATGGAGAAAGAAAAATTATTTACTATAGTGGTTGATCAGAATTCACAAATACAAATGATGGAGCAGGGCATGGAAGCACTGTTGAAAGAAACAGAACAATGGGAAGAAACAGGTTAGTATCTACATCAAGCACAGGTATAGTAGAAACTTTAGAAAATACCACAACTTCAAAGTCTACATTAGATATTTCCAGAGCTCTCGATGAATTGTCATCAATTCAGGACGAGAAAGAGAATTTTTCAGCAACGTTAACTCAGATGGAGGAGAACAATTTAAAACTGATAATGCTTATTTGTTAGAAATGTAGAAAAATTACGAGATCATCCAACAATTACATAAATATGAGGACTAGTTCTTTATCATTCATATGTTGGCAGAGCCTAAGAAAAACATTTAGTAAAATATAAATTCCAACATAAGAGATATGTGGCCTTCAATTCAGATTACTTTTGAGAAGGAAGAATTTGTTCAAAGAGTCAAAATTGCAATAAAGAACACAAAGGAAGATTTGGAGAATAGACCGGAAGAGGCACAAAATATCATCAAGTTATTGAATTCTAATACCATGGAGGAACTAGAATACCTGAAAATTATAAACATGATTTGCTATATTCATGGAGGTTAAGCGAATCTTAACAAAAAAGAATTTGATGATACAACTGGAGAATAGATGCAAAGACCTTGAGTTGTAGGTTAGGAGGTTCAATAGAAAATTTACACTGCTATAGTGTTATAGACATTTTTGGGCACTTCAACCCTAATCATAAATGTCCATAAACTGAGGGCTCCTAAGTCCCTAATAGTGTTGCTTCATTGCCTAAGGGAAGAAGGTCAACTGATTACATCATCTCCCAGAAGTTCTCCACTAAAAACTGCTCATAAATGGTCAAAACTGGACCATACTGAAAGCTCAATGCAGGGGGTGTGATGCATATCACCTTCCCAGTATACAAGGTGTGATGCATATCACCAAAATGCGAGGTGGAAGATCATGAAATCTTCCAGAAGCTTCCCCTCTAACACTTGCCTCTCCATTTTCGACCAGGGATGAGTAAGAGATCATCATTCTCCAATTGGAAGAAGGAACTATCGGAGAGAAGACACTAATCAAGATCCCAGAAGATGACACACCTCTCTGTAATCATCTATATATGGATCCCTCATCATAGAGATCCAGAGGCTGGAATTTTGTATCTTATAGAGAAGTGTTGTTGGTTTTCTTGTGTACATTCACAGCGTTGGGTGATCTAGCTTTGCTTGAGGTGAAGAAGGTCTTCCTAGATGGAGGATGATGCTGGGTCAGAGCTCATGGTTGTAATCCTCTTGCTACTTTTCATCTGAATAAAGCTATTCTTGTTTCCTTCCATATTCTTGTGTACTTGTTTATATATGCATGTATATGGTTAATACACAACTGATCCTATATTATTCATGAATTTAGATCCTTGTTTCTTGCATAGTAGTATGTTGCTGTGATTCCACAGATTCTTTTGAATCTGGGCAGACAAAGGAGAAGCGGCGAAACTCTATCAAGAAGGAGAGGAAATCAAGCGCAAGACTCAGGTTGGCCCTCTTGGTTCTCCTCTTGTCTATTTTCATAAAAGGAAACAATAGTAGACTTTGATTGTTTGTTTTCTAAGATAGCCACCCATCTTAGTGGGAATAGCATCATCCGAGTGGACACTATTCATGGATAACAAAATGGCGACTCCGCTGGGGAGCGATTAGATTACTTGTGAGCCTATCTATCCTTGTTTCTTTTATAAACATACAGACGGGGCCTGAAGTTAAGCCAGCTAGCCTTCAAACTGTATTTTTCATACAAATGCAAAGTAGATCAATGCTGCTTCATTCTATCTCCATGTTTTGTTTATGAATTAAACAATAGATTTGCAAGCAATCTAATTGCCCTAAGTGGTGGCTCTAGTAACCTCTTAGATCACCCCTGTGTTTTACATACACTGATCTTTACTTATTCAGCCTAAACACCTAAACTAGATTGTAAACTGTGAGTGAAATCTCGTTCAAAGTCTCGCACTGCTACCATTTCACCCTGCCTTCAAGGCATTTTTTATGCATCTCACTTCCTGAGTGTAGTAGGTGCACTGCATATTGAGTTCACTGTGTAACAGGTGTGATGATCAGGGAGAGTTAACTTTACCCTCCGACTGTGGATTTTTCTCACTGTTTTCAGTCTTATTCAAGATTTTTGCTGTTTGTAGTCAGTGTACTTCTGTGAAAACCCCCTTCTCTTGCATTATTCCACCTCCTTACTGCAAAGAACTATAAATGTTTTTATGTATTATGCGTCGTTTTTAGTTCTCTTTTGCAAAAAGTAGCATAGTCGAACTATCGTCTCTAGATCTGAAAGTGTTGTAGCTATCGTTTTCATTTTTAGAAAGCAATCCCATTGTTCTGGATAGTCGATTATACCGTTATTGTTGCATAGGATTTGACTTATTAGTTTTAAAGTGTCGAAAAGCAATTTCCATTTCAAAATCGCAAAGTGTCTCTCTTGCTTTCACTTCGTTTTGACAAAGAATGTTGTTGAGTATTGTCACTTGAAAAGTAATTCAGTTTTTCACATAGCTTTCTTAATGTCATTCACACATTAAGAGAGCTGAAAAACAAATACATGCATGTGCATTTGCATTTTTGATTGCTTGGCTTGATTTAGGACTATGCATTTAGCGTGTGCTCTATGCTCTGTGAAGAAAAGATTCTTGACTTTCTTCCCTCTAGTAGTTAGGATTTTCATTGCTGAAAGAAGATCAAACATTTGTTTATCATCTTAGACTGCATTTTAGGAATTATATATACATCACGTGGTTAACCTGAAAGGCAAACTGTTAAGCAAGATCAACTTAAAATAAATTCAATAAATCTAACAACGCTTTGGAACTTAACGCACAACATCTAGAGGTCTAGGCTAGAAACGTATTCCGGCGTCGTAAAGCCTGGTAACTGTTGCTTCCAGTGTTGGTTGGGTGATTCCTCCACTCTGAGACGGCAAGTGCCAGTACGGACTTGTGCTCCCACGTACCGTTGAGTATATATTGGGAGACCACAATAGTCTGCATCCTTTATCCTTAGGAAGTCGTGTCTGCCACCCTATCGATCGTAATGCACCGAACATAGCATTCGGGAAGATTGATTGCCGTACCATAAAAAGTATTATGCAGTTTTGCGATTGGTTTGGTAATCCTTTCTGCCTAGATCTCCAGAGAAGTCCATTTTGCTCCTTTTCAGACTCCTTAAAGGAAAAGGTCCTCTGAGCACTTGTCACTTTAGGCTCAATAAAAATCAAAGGCGACTAGAGTCATCTTTTGTTTTTTCTCGAATCTTTAAAATTGAAAAAAACAAGTTATGTCAAAGCGTCTAAAAATTTATTTTAATCGGAATAACGTGACAAATTCCCCTGTTGGTCTTTAGGTTGAGAAAATGTAGACTAGCAATCAAGGATTTCCCCTTGGAGGAAATCCTAGTCCTCTCTCCTCTTGGGGAGATGTTGGTGTGCCCCATATGGCCACTTTGTCACTTCCAGGATTGAAAATTGGTTTGCCTGTCTGGCTCTTCTCTACCTCTATCGTTCAAAATCCCATAATTCCTGAACAGTCTAATCAGCAACTAGATGACACTAGAGTTGCCTCCCTACCTTCTACTTCATCTGATTCTCCCTCTCCTCCTTCCTCTTCACTTGATAAAGCCGATAAAGCTAAAAATCAAGTAACTGAGAAGAAGAAGAAGAAGCAGAAAGAGAAAAAGGAAAAGAAGAAAAAGGAACCAAAACTGAAATGGGGCAACCAAGCATCGTCTAGAGAAAATTCTCACACCGCATAATCAAAAACTAAATCTCCTTGTGTCATTTGTAATGGAGACCACTATCACCGAGATTGTCCTTGCATCCCTTGGATCTTAAGGGACTGGTCTCCTCGTTTTCACAATCCAGTAGCATCAACCTCTGGCGATCATGTTGAATGCTCACCATCAACCAGTGAAAGTGAAGCACATGGACAAAGAAGTAATCCCAGATTTCCTTGTAAGTTGTGTGAAGGCAATCACACCGTCCACCATTGTCACTTCCTTGACGAGGCTAAAAGAATTTTGGATGATCGTCCGGTTTCACCTCTACGACTTCGTCCTAGATATAAAAAAACTCTTGCCAAGTCCTCCAATAGTTGAAAATCTGGATGGCCCGTCATTATGGTCGGCCAAAGCGTCTATCATTGAAAATGAACCCTCTAAATACATACCAGATGAAAGTCAAAGGGTCGATATGGCAGTTGACCCGGTCTTGCCTTTAGAGTGTTCATCTTCGAATGATATCGTCACTAAAGAGAAAGAGAATGACACTGTTCAAATTCGTTTCATCAACGCAGACTTGGGGGCAGTCGTCCCTTTCCTTTATCGCAGGAAGGAATTTCATCAGAGTCATATCTGGCCGTCTATTCGGTCCCACCACCAAGCAACCTAGTCGTTTCCTTCAACTGGAATCTACTAGGAAGACCCCATTTACCAGCCAGTGTACCATTCATAATCACTCTACAAGCTTACAGAATGGTCATGGTTGGTACCATCATTGGTGAAGGGGCCTCTGTGAGTATCCTTTCCTCAACTGCATGGAAAGCGCTTGGTTCGCCATCGCTTTTGCCTGAAATGAGAAATCTGACAAGCTTCGACAAGGGAACCAGTCGAACTTTAGGAACCCTTCCAAATGTGCCCATTACTTTGAGAAGGAAAACTTTTCACATGAACATTATGGTAGTTCAAGGACCTTTAGATCATAATCTACTCCTTGGACGCGACTATATTTATTACATGGCAGCCATCGTCTCCTCACTCTTTAGAGTAATGTGTTTTCCACACGAAAGCAGAATGGTCAAGCTCATGGACCAGATGTCATTCCCCAGTTCACACATCGTAAATAGTCAAATTCCATCCCTGAATGGTCTTTCCACGCAAGAAATGTCTCATCGGTCTCCAGTCCGTCCACCTTCAGGAAGATGTGACTGAAACCCAGGGGGCATGCACCCTAGTCTGTTTCGGCAGGAAAACATTGGGTATAGAGTGGATTTCCACGAGGGATATATGACTAGTTTGACGAACCCGTCCTTACAGGAAAATGGGATCAGACTGGAATAAGATACCTTTGTCAAAGTTATGTGAGTGGAATGCATCTACGCCTTTCACCTTTGTCTGTTTTGATAGACATCGTCGATGAAGCATTTTATCTGCTACGCGGATAGAACTTTCTTGGTAACCTAGAAATGTTTTTCTATACTTGGGGGCATGCAAACCTTTTCGCATGCAAGCGAAGAGTAGCTATTTATTTTTTAAATTTTTAGGACCTCTAACCCTTTAAACCCGTAAGGCTAGTCGTCTCCTAACTTGCATAAAGAAAGGATCTATGGCAAAGCTTTAGAGATGTAAGCCACTTCAAAATAGCATCTCGAATGAGACATTTCTTATCATACAACTGGTGAGCAATGTTGTCATAGAGTTCAAGCTCGTTAAAAAATAAACCCTCCACGAGCAGTTTTAGTGCATAGTTCAAGCTCGTTAAAAAATAAACATAAGTCATGAGCAAATGTTTCCTCCAGCGTTTAAGCTCATTAAAAAATGAACTGGTAAATAACCATTGTGAATGCCTTATCGCTAGCTTTTGAGCCTTGGTCGTGTTCTCGCCATCACCTCCACTTTGTTTTTAGTCGATCATTTACCCCCATATGATTGTTTACCCCTTCGAGGAACGTCTGCGAAGAGTGATTCTATTAGCCATCCTTGTGACACTGTCGTGATTGGAAAATTCCAAATCTTACCTAGAATCAACTGCTACCCGAAACCATCACTCGTTCCTCGAAAATGAGTCTTCCTTAAGCTCTTTTCACCTGACTCGTAAAATATGAAAATATTTCCGAGCGATTGGCCTCTCCGGTTCATTAAAAGCATCGGAAGTGCTATCCCTCCTCTAGATTTTAATCTTTTTGGATCTGAGGGATTATTACACAAAAAGATCGAGCACTTGTTTTGTTCTGCTCATTAAAACTATCGAAAATTCATCCCTTTTGTATTATTTTACACTTTTTCAGAATTAAGGGATTATACAATGAAAAAGAATCTTTGGATCTCCTTTCTGTTTCTTTCAGACTCTCTAAAATTGAAAGAGACCGAGTTTTCTTTATCGTTAAACTCGTTAAAACTGAATAGCAACAAACTCATCCAAATGGACGAGAATGAGTTTCATTGTCGCTAGACTCGCTAAAATATAGCGACGGGTTCGCCCGAAGGGCAGATTGTAAAACAAGAATATGTTATCCTCCTCAAGCTTGACAAAAATAAAGAGGTACAGGTCAGCAATGACTGGGGAAAATTGGGAAGAAAACTTGAAGAAAATTTATTGGTAGCAAGTCGCTCTTGAACATGACACTTTCCTTCCACATCCATGTCGGGTTGGGTTGTTCTGTTCACTGGTCATCACCATTGGTTTGTCATGCCATCCATCTTTGGGGTTAACGCTATCAATCCATCGTCAGTGTCACTGATATGTTCAAGAGAAGTCATTCAGACAATTCACCTGTGTCTCACCCACTGCAATACATTCATGCTTCATTCCATCATGACCGCCACCCTGAACCCTGTATCGTTAGTTTGTTTTCACCTCCAAAATCATTTGCTTCATTCCATGTTGTTGATGTGGGATTCATTAAGGCCCTCCTGCGACGGGTCACTTCTTGTCGACATCATCTCATTATCCAAGAAGT
>APFE031720453.1:3687-16996 GCA_000404065.3 Pinus taeda | reverse complement strand
CCCCCCCCCCCCCCTCTCAGTATTATTTCCAACAGATTCTTGATTCTAAGTTGAGATTTCTTCTTGGAATTATAAAAATGAATCAAGTATGAATTTATCATTTTCCTTAAGTATTCCAATGCAAACAGTCTCATTGGAACATACTTTGGTAGTTTAAAAGGGCAGAGCTCACACCCATAAATCTTGATTTTTGTATTTTTCCTGTATAGGTACCAATCACCTATTCTATACTACTTGGAGAGTTGGAGGATTTTCTTTATATTGCCATTGATCCTAGGAGGGGAAACTCTTGTCAATAAGGTGGTTGCAGGATGCACAAATAGATCAATGAACTCATTGTAGGTGTAAGGGGTCTCAAGGGATTTATGGAAAATGGGACTCCAAAAGATAAAAGACCTTGGATTTCCTTTGTTGTCAAATTTCTTGACATGGAAAGGGAAGTTATTTGACTAATAATACAACATAAGATGATAGATGAAAGTGGTGTATTTGAAGACTCCTTTATTGTCCAGTCTCAGGAATTGGTCATGAATTTTATTGGCAATATAGAGGAATAGTCATATTTAACAGCAGAGGCTGTCAAGGAGTAAAGATTGACAATAACACTAGGGTTACCTCATCAACATATTCACTAGTGTTAAATCCCATATAAACTAAAGATATCATATCCACTATAAGTCTTCCCATATCTGTGGAGAAGGTCTATCCATATGGGGGTGGGCCTTTGGGCTGATGTTTTTCTAACATGAAGTTCTGACAGATGCAAATAAGTTTTGATTGTGATAGTCCGGTGGATTTCTCAAGTAAATATCCCATAGAAAGGGGAGTGAGAGCTTGACCAAGGGAAAATTGCAACATTTCATTAATGGATGCAGCTGTTATGGGGAATAAGACTGTTTGACTTGGGGACATAACAACTCTTCGATTAGTATCATAATTGGCACAACTTTGATGAATTATATCAGAGAAAACATGGACTGAGGGGAGAAAATATCTGGGAAGGTTGGATTCCCATAGTCCCAGGACGTTTGAGCCATTTAGGTAGTTGTATCTAGCTTGGAAAAAGGCCTTAAGGTGATTTTGGTCAGTGGATAGGTCTTTTATTTGGAAGTCTTTATTTGCAAGAGGCAGATAGTCTTGGTCCTTATGAGGGGCATTGATTGGTGCGACATTCAAAACAATGGGGGTTTCCATTTCTGGTTCTTGTGGATTCAGAAAAGGAAATTGGGTTTTCTATAGAAAATGGTCAAAACAGCAGGTGTAGGAACTTACATGGTGAAAATAAAGACTGAATTTTTACTAAATTTAGCCTTTTTCTGTGGAATTTACAATTTAAAACCAAAACTTGTAGGGTTTCGGTGGAAATTGGATAAATACCTGTATTGGGGAAGTCAACAGTGTAATGATAGGATAGATAACAGGTTCCGGGTTGCGTCGCTGCAATTTTCTTAACCAGGTGGTGGTTGGAAAGCTTGTACAATTGACCTCAATGTTATTTTCATGGGAACACAGTTTTCTGTATGAAACAATGAAAACGAAATTTCGTCGGTTTTATTCACAAAGTCGAGGTTGGTGGGGGTCTTTTGTTATTTGGGTGGATGACGTGTGTGGGAAAAGACTTTTTGTCATATGCGGAGGGCAGTAAGTGGTAGGGGATCACACTACTTTTGGGGTTGAGCGGTATTCAGCTGGGAGGTAGCGATTCTACTGGTCGCTTGACGCGTCGTGAAGGTACAGGGTGGAAAGCGCTTGGTGATCGTGCATTAACACATGGTCACCAAGGGTCACGCGATATGAATAATGATCGTTGGATGAGGGGAGCATGATCTGACAGCTGACGAGAGGCACAATCAGATGAGGTTTAAAGTGAGCGGGCCCGATGCAGTTAAGAATTAATTGATCGGATCTGGGGTTATGTGATTGGTTAGGGGGTTTCTTAATTAACCGTGATGGTTAACTAATCCCAATTAATGTAGTGGGAGATTGGGCTATTAACTAGTTATGGGTTAACTAGTTAATCCTAGTTAAAACATACTTATGGTTATAATTAACCAATGGGGCGAGATATTAATATTTCAGGGTTTTTTTTTATATATATTTACATGTTATGGGAAAGGGTGAAATTTTGCGTGAGTTATAGATTAAATAGGTTAATAGTTAATATGACTATATAATGAAAGCGCCAAGTAAAACATTATCATTGAGTATTTAACTTAGGCTTAAAGTGGAAAAAGGATTTTTGTGTAATATTGTGGATTTTTCCTAAGTAAAATGGGATTTTACTTAGAAAAGGACTTTATGAAATTAAATGAATTGTTTATGGATGATTCTAAGTACTTAGGCCTTTTAAATTACTAGGCCGAGGGTCTGGTCCCTCCAGAAGTCAGAGAAATGCTCTGAGCCCCTCCAATTTAGAAAATACCTTAGTCCTTAGGGGAAATTAGTGAATATTTAGGGAAAATGAGAAGAGGAGTTAATCATTGTCACTTTGTTTTGTTTGTAATGTCTTCAATGTAGTCTATGCCTTTTCCTTATGATGAAAACTGAAATATTAATACATTTAGAGACATTATTCATCACACATATGATTCTGCAACATAAACTACCTAACCTACCTACTTTAACCTATCATTTTTTCTTCTTTATTAGGGTGCACTTAAACTGGCAAACCCTCTTCCACTTCCTTTTCTTTTACATAATATTTTCTATCTAAATCTTACACTTATTACATCCAAGGGCTCATATTAAATTGTTGAGCTTCTTTTTATTTACTCTACCTATCAACTTATCTTCCAAGATTACATTGTTTGGTCATACATTTATTCTCTATTTTTACAACATTAAATTGAAAAATGAATGAGCCAAGTTTAAACAGTTTGACTATTCATAAATTGTGGCATAAGTAACAAATTGCACACAATTTGCTTATTACACAAAATAAAAAAGTAGTGGCATTTATATTTTCACATTTTCCAGGTCTTTTTTGTTTGGGGTTCATTTTGTTTCATTTTTTGACCATCTTTATTCTTTTTACTCTTTGATTTTTCTTTTAGGGAATACCCTCTTTACATTTTTTATTTTTTTTTTATTTTTTAATTTTTTGAAAATATGGAAAACCTTTGCAACAAGAAAAGGTATGAACATATTACATAGCACATCAAGTCAATCATGACATATGACACCTATTGGTATAAGAACCTAACACGTTGGAAGGTAGCTCGAATTACATAGCATAGAAATATAGAATGGAGGTTGTATTAGAAGACAATGGCTTGAAGGAATTCATTGATCAAGAAATCCCAAAGCCACCTTCAACTAATGCACAAGAGTTGGCTAAGTGGAAGAAGTTTGTGGTGAAGGTGAGACACATCATCTTTGAGGGACTTTGAGACCATATTGTCTCAAGTTTCCATGGGAAGAATACTCCATTTTCAATGTGGAAGACATTGAAGGACCTCTACAAAAATAGTAGTGACTAGAGGAAATTGGCGCTCAAGGATAAGCTTTGAAGAATCAAGATGGAGAAGGGCGATACTATTTCCACATATATGAACAAGCTCACCACCTGTAGAGATGAGCTTGGCAGTGTGGGAATAACTACTACCAATGATGATATGGTGAGCCTCGATCTCCTTGGCCTTCCAAAGAGTTGGAATAGCTACCAGGACTCTGTGAATGGAAGGGAGAAACTACCGAATTGGGAATGACTATGGTCGGATCTTATCCAGGAGGATATTAGGAGGAGCACACGGGATGGTTCTTCATCCAGGAATGATGATAAATAAAATTTGGCCATAGCAAGTAAGGCAAGGAAAGGGAAGGGGAAGGTTTCCCATTCCAAATCAAATTTTTCTCATGGAGGGAAGAAGGGTGACATGTTTAAAGTAAGATTCTTTAATTGTCATAAGATGGGATATTATGTGACTAATTTCCCATTGAAGAAGTCCAAGAAGGGATCCTCAGAAGGATTGGAAGGTGAGGCATTAACCTCTCAGTTTGAAATGGATTTTAGCCTCATTGCATGGATGGTGTCATCGATGATGGGTTGAGTCTGGTATCTTGACAGTGGAGCCTCATTCCACATGACCGGTGATAAAAAATTATTTAGTGCCTTAGAGGAGAAAGACCTCAAGATGCACATAGAGATGGGTGACAATGGAGGGTATAGTGTTTTAGGAGTGGGCACTGTTGCTTTTTAGAGGGAGCGTGGAGCTCCTCTCACCCTGAAAAATGTGATGTATGTGCCTGGACTGAAGAAGAATTTGGTATTGGTCGCGATGTTGGAGGACAAAGGCTACAATGTTGTCTTTAGTAGAGGAAAGACGTTCCTAAGACACATAGCCATGGGTTAGACCAAGAGGATAGTGATTCGAGTGAAGAATCTCTATAAACTGGAGGTAGATGATAGTGTAGCATTGAGTACGAAAGCAAAATTGGTGCAAAGCCAAGACATTGGCAAGTTGTGGCATAGGAAGTTGGGCCATTTGCATCATGGATCTTTGAAGATAATGTAACAGATATCTACAGGACTTCCCAAAGGTAAACTTGAGAAAGTTGACACATGAAAAGGTTGTACCTTGGGAAAGTGCACCAAGTCTTCCTTTCATGATCGAGACAGTCGAGCAGAGGCTATCTTAGAGCGAGTTCATACTGATTTGTGTGGACTATTCTCGACGAAATTCCACAATGAAAAAAAGGTATTATGTGATTTTCATTGATGACTATTCTCGTAAATACTGGATTTATTTCATGTAGAAGAAGGACCAAACTTTCACAAAGTTTTTTGAGTTCAAAGATTTGGTCAAGAAAGAGTCAGGGAAGAAGATCAAGAACTTGAGAAGTGACAATGGTGGAGAATATCTCTCTCAAGAGTTTAAGGACTTCTATGCAGTGGAAGGAATTAAATGAGAGTTGACGGTACCTTGTAACCCACAACAAAATGGGGTGGCTGAGAGGAATAACAGAACTATTGTAGGGGAAACGTAGGCAATGCTGCATGACCAACCAAGGCCTACCACTTCACTTGTGGGCTGAGTCATGCAACAAAACAGTCTATTTGTAGAATATAAGCCCACATCACATACTTCGGATGAAGACACCATAGGAAGCTTTCTCCAGTATGAGACCAAATGTGGGTCACTTCAAGATATTTGGCTCATCGGTATAATGCCATGTGACAAAGGATGCATGGAAGAATCTTGAGTTGACAGTAGAGTTGGGGATATTTGTGGGGTACAGTAGTGTACACCTCACAAATATTGAGTGTACTTGCCTACCAGTTAAAGGGCAATGGTTCGCAGAGATCTCAAGTTTGATGAGCAGAAAGCCATGCGAGTTTTCGTTGAGAGGGAGCTTCAACTACAGGCTTTGGAGGAACTGTTGGTTCCTAAGGAGGAGGAGCCTTAGACTGATGCAGAGAAACCACATGTAGAGGTTCTGATATGAAATTTATCTAATAAAAATTAATAAGGTATTACAGACTCATGTGCATGGATGTGTCTATGTTATTTTATGCAACAGATTGATAAGATTGTGAAATACATATACATTGAAGCAGTTAAAGAAAACACAATAGGCAGACATATAAACACAACAAGTTTAATAAGGAATTCACGCAATACTCCCAGGCTATGTCTCCTGGTCCAGCCTTCAGTGGTGGCATCTCTATTATGTTTTCAAAGTAGAGCTTTTACAACAGTTAGCTCAAATTGAGTCTCACTTAATAGATATAATTTAATGAGACTATACTTGGATCCCCCAAGTCTCTAGAGTACACAAACTCTCCCTACTGAATCTTGAACTCTACTGGTCACAATAGTATGAGTCTAATCTAAGACTCAATACATGATAGGTATATACAGAGGAGTTCGCTTGAACCTCTCAAGCCTTCTTTGGAGTAAACAAACTCTCTGAATCTCTCTGTCTTTGTCTCTAGCTCGATGCTGCCTTTGCTTGTGAAGGTGAGCTCGACTTCTTCTCTCTACTCTTTGCTCTTATATTTCTTAACTCTCTTACTTTTCTCCTTTTCAGTTTGTGGCTTTAAAGCCAATCTGCTTTCTGATTGTTCATTTTTGCTTCCTAGCTCTTCGGTTTCCCTACCTCTTTTCATATGAATTCCTCTGTCCTATGTCATCAGTCACTGTCTAATGCTTCATAGGGATGTGGAAACCTATTTCATAACGGATGAGTGTCAGTTCTTGTGGACATGACCATTTATTTTGTTACTCCAAGAATGCCCATGAACATGACCTTCTACCAACACATCGTCCATATCGTACTTCAAATCTTATACAACTCTGCCTATTAACCTCATCAAATCTGGTCATCCAATGGAATGCATCTCCACCATTGATCTAGGGGCCCCAGATCCTCTGATCATCGTTCATATCGGGTGACTAAGTTGCATGACATTTACCCATCTGATGTGAGCATTTTTCTCTCTCCCCGCTGGGACCCGTGGCGATCGTTGTGTGGCATCGGGCGGAACTTGGCCGAAACCGCTTACCGCTTGAAGCCCCTCCAATATTCTGTCAGTTTTTGTGGGACCCCACTTCTAACGAAATCAAAACGATATCCACTACATTTTATAATTTTTTGGGTCCGGGTGCTTGCGGCCTTTCCTTCTTTGAGGGGTTTTCCCTGTGATATGTGATTAGTGACTTGTCATTAATCGCATATCAGAAACTACCACGATTTCTCAAATTGGCCTCTAGTTTTGCTAATTTGCGATAGCGCACGTTACCATGGGCCGATGGCCTACGCGCTTGATCGAGGGTCCTCGTTGCTCCGCGTTGACCACAAATTGCAATTGTTAAGAGGATATCTCTGATAAGCTTGTTCTCTATAAGAATTTAAAACTTTGGCATGAGTTTTAAAGAGTTCATGAAAACTTAGAGAGTGTTCTAGGATCCAATTTGGATCACGGCCTTCCCACTGAAAATTCTTTTGGACCACCAAAAGTTGGTTTTTAAGCATCAATCAAGTGAGGGTATAGTTTCCTCGCTTGCTCAATTTCTATCCATTTTACACTACTTTGTTTTGAACCTTTGAGTCCAATCCTAAGGTACTCAACATCCCCTCTGTGCATAGTTCTGACCTTCCTATCTAGAACTGTATCTTCTTGCAATTCATTGAGATATTCAGGCAACAGAGCATCAATAGAAGGAAATTGACTCTACTCTTCGGGATCTTCAATCAATGAAGGTTCAAATAGTCTCAAGCTTTCTGCATTAACTACTGAATAGATATGCATGTAAGCTGACAAATCAATGCAAAAAGCATTCTCACCAATTTTCTCAAGTATCTTAAAAGGTCCATACCTTATTGGCTTCAGCTTCTTACCTTCACCTTGCATTTTGTCTTTGCTGATATACAGCCAGACTTGATCACCAACTTGGAAACTATGCTCAATTCGATGCTTATCATGCCTTGCCCTGTACTTGGCTTGGCTCTTTTCCAGTTGTTCTTGTATTTCCTGGTGAATCTCTTGGATTTGTTCAATGAACTTGGTTGCCTTGTCCACATCACTGTGTCCATCAACTGCTATGTCTTTACCAAAGACAAAATCCAAGGGAGACCTTGGTGTGAAACCAAAATAGGTCTCAAAAGGAGATCTCTGTGTAGAAGAATGTTTAGCACGGTTGTAAGCATGCTTCACATAACATAAATGTTCATCCCAAAGCTTGGGATGCTTGATGCAATAGCCTCTGAGCAACTGGATCACTATCCCATTGACCACTTCTATTTTGCCATCTATTTGTGGGTGAAAGGCTATGCTCTTCTTCAGTTTGGTGTCCATCAATTCCCACAGACTTGACCAAAACTTCGAAACAAATCAGGAATGTCGATCAAATATAGTGGAAGTAGGTAATCCAAAATGAACCCATACATGCTGGAAGAACAACTTTGTTGTTTGTTCAGTTGTAATCTACTTGTTACAAGGTATTAAAATACAAATTTTGCTGAACCTATCCACAACAACATATAAATAGTCATGTCCTTTTCTAGATTTAGGAAGTCACCCAACAAAGTCCATGGAAACACTTTCCCAAGGATACGAAGGAACTAGTAGTGGAGTGCACAAGCCTAGTTTTCTATTGCTAGGCACAACCTCTTACATATCTAGAAATGGTTTCATTTAGTTTTGGTCAATAACAAAATCTTTGCAGTTGTGCAACTGTTTTACTTACACTAAAGTGACCTGATATTAGAGAAGTGTGTGCTTCTCGAATTATCTTTACTCTTTCAATTTGTGGAATGCATAACTTTCCAAAATGATACCAGATTTGGTCCTCAACATGATAATCCAATTCTTCTACTTGTTTGCCACGACTTAAAGTTGCATATACATCTTTAAAATCTATATCTTGAGCATATTGTTCAATGTAGCTTTCATGCAATACTGAGTTATGCTTAAGTATAGTAGATGCATTTATGATTGGTCTTGATAACATATCTGCAAGTTTATTGTGTATGCCCCTTTTATATCTGATGACAAGATGAAACTATTGTAGAAAAGCCATCCACCTATAGTATTTTGATTGTTGCAACTTAGTTTGTGAGTGTAAATATTGAAGTGGTTGATGATCAGTATGTATAACTGTCTCTTTGCCCATTAAATAATGTTTCCACTTTTTCACATTCTGTACTAATGCATACAATTCTTTATCATATGTGGGATAATTAACTACTGTAGAATTAAATTCTCAGAATGATAACGTATGTGTTTACTGTGGTACATCAACACTACTCCCATGGCATAGTCACTGGCATTTGTTCAATCTCAAAAGGTCTTTAAAGATCAGGCAATGCTAGTACTGGTATTGTACTAATATTTTCTTTTAAGGTGTCGAAGGCTTTCTGTTGTCTGCCTCCCCACTGAAACACCTTGTTCAATCATATTAAAGCATGTAAGGGCGTTGCAACCAAGGGAAAGTTAGCAATAAACTTTCTCCAATACTATGCTACTCCTAGGAATCTTCTAACCTCTATAGCAGATTTGGGTTTAGGCCAGTTTTCAATGACTGTAACCTTAGAAGGATCTATCTTCAATTCACCACCCTCTACAATATGACCCAAATAATTCAAATATGTTTTGCCAAATTCACATTTTGAGAGCTTAACATAGAGATTTTCTCTTTTCAAAACATATAGAGTCCGCTTCACATGCTTCAAATGTTCTTCCCATGTTTTACTAAATATAAGAATGTCTTCTAAATATACAATGACAAAATCATCAATAAAAGGTCTGAGTACATCATTCGTTACTCTCATGAAAGTAGAAGGAACATTAGTTAATCCAAAAGTCATAACTAACCACTCATACAATCCCTGCTTTGTTTTGAAAGCAGTCTTCCATGCATCTTGCTCTACAACTCTGACCTGATGGTAGCCACTATGCAAGTCCAACTTGGACATGTAAACATATTCTTTCAACTTATCTAATATATCATCTATGCGAGGAAGGGGATAATGATTTTTTATTGTTATCTTATTCAGTGCTTGGTAATCAATGCACATTCTCAATGAGCCATCTTTCTTTCTCACCAAGACAATTGGAGATCCACATGGTGATGTGCTAGGTCTTATGAACCCTTTCTCGAGCAGCTCTTGTACTTGCTTCTTGATTTCTGTATTCTCTAAAGCGGGCAAACTGTACATTCTAATGTTAGGAAATGAAGCATCTTGCTGCAAATTAATATCATGTACTCTTTCCTTTTGGGGTGGCAGAATTTTAGGTTCTTGAAATAGTATATCATATTATGAAACAATTTTTTATAAATCAGCTTGATGTTTAGCATTACAATCTTCAAATGCATTGGTTTTATCAGGTCCCTTTTCCTTTACAACCATTAGTAGAAATTGTTTTCATGAATTTACAATTATTTTCGTTTGCCCTGAGTTTATAAGAGTATAAATATTCTTGAGTTTATGAGCTCTTACAATATATTCGATTCCATATTTAATGAGTTAATACTTGTTTTCAGCTCTATACAAAATGGCTTTTCTATCATACAAGTAAGGATTTCCTAAAACAATTCCACATATATCCAAAGGAATTATATCTAACTCAACCTCATCTATAAATGCCGACCCAAAAGAAAACCTAAGTTTACATTGTCTAGTCACTTGTAGATTTTCTTTATCACATAACCAACCTTATGGATATGGCTTCTTGTGAGGTGTGGTTAGTAATCCAAACTTCTTTACGATTTCTTCAGAAATTAATTTTACTTGTGAGCCACTATCAAACAAAGTATTAATCTTTTGATGCGTGGAAATAACTCGAATATAAAAAATCTCATGTGTTTTCCTCTCATTTTCTTCATTATCAGTAGATTGTGCAGAATTACTAGTAGATGCTTCAGAATTTTTACCTTTTATACATGTGGCTGTGATTGTTTTTTCATCTCCTGAGTCTAACCCCAAATATTTTTGAATAGTTGCAACAATCTTCTTCTTTTTTCCATCGAACGTCTTTGGTTTCAACTCTGAATGCAGAATCCAACAGTGTTCATCATCATGCCCATTCTTCCTACAGTGAGTGCCTGAAGGTTTGGTGTTTTGTACAGCATTTGTCTTCCTCTCTTTCCATTTCTATTTTCTCTTTTCCTTGTTCTTGTTTGCAGTGGGTTTTGATTATCCCCAACTTCTAGGTTCACATTCTTGCCTCTAGCTCCTAGATGTGTAGTCTAAACAGATACCTCATCTATGCTAGTGGGATTAAACATGAGAATGGTGTGCTTTAAATAGCTGTGTAGACCACCTATATACTTTAATAGAGTTTTAGGTGAGTCTAAGGAAATTCCTAGAATCAAAGATTTTTTTCTAAATTCTGGAGTGTAGCCTTGTATGCTTTTCCCTTTTAATTGGTGAAGGGTTTTCCAACTCATCATGGCTTGCTGCATATAAGCTAGTAGATAGAATTGCTTTTTTATTGCAAAAACAAATTCACTCTAGAAAGAAAGAATTTTACCATGCTTCTTCATGTCAGCTTGTGTCCTGCCTTCCCACCATACCAAGACAGTGCCTCTAAGGCATAGGCTGGCTAGCTGAATTTTACTTTTTTCTGAATCAATGCTCTGCACCCTGCAATGTACATCAATTTGTCTAATCCAATTATCCAACTTCTCTACATTCAGCTCTCCATCATATATCAACAAATCAAATTTAACATCTAATTTAATCAAAGATGTTTTCTTTTTATTTTCAGGGCTATTAGAAGGTGTGGGAAGCTTTTCTTCTTTCCCTTTTCCTTTAGAATGGTCATGGAGGAGAGATTCTTCTGGTCCTTTATCTTGTCTTAAGTTTGATGAATCTTCATCTCTACCTTTCGTAAATTCTCTATACATTTCCTCTACCATGGCTCTCATGGTCGTGAAACTATCCATGAACTGGGAGTCTGATTCCAAGGGACTTTCTTCTACCATTTTCCTCTTAGGATAGACTCTTCCAATTTCTTGGTTAGCTTCAACCAATTCTCCTTCTCTTAATTTGAGCTTTGTCCTAGTTAGCATTCAATAATAAAATCCAACACAAGCTTGTCTAACCTTAGCAACCTAGAGCTCTAATACCACTTGATCCGAAATTGATCTAAGACAAATTAATAAGGTATTATAGACTCATGTGCATGAATGTGTCTATGTTATTTCATGCAATGAATCAATAAGATTGTGAAATACACAGACACTGAAGTAGTTAAAGGAAACACAATAGGTAGACATATAAACACAACAAGTTTAACAAGGAGTTCACCCTATACTCCTGGGCTACATCTCCTGGTCTAACCTTCAGTGGTGGCCTCTCTATTATGTTTTCAAAGAAGATATTTTACAATAGTGAGCTAAAATTGAGTCTCACTCCACATATACAATTCAATGAGACTGTAGTACACAGACTCTCCCTATTGAATCTCTACCTCTACTGGTCACAATAGTATGAGTCAAATCTGAGACTCAATACATGACAGGCATATACAAAGGAGTTCACTTGAACCTCTTAAGCTTTCTCTGGAGTACACAAACTCTCTTACTCTCTGTCTCTGTCTCTGGATCGATGCTGCCTTTGCTTCTATAGGTCAGCTCGACTTCTTCTCTCTGTTCTCTGCTCTTAGCTTTCTTAGCTCGTTTACTTCTCTCTCTATCAATTTTTGGCTTTAAAGCCAATCTACTTTCTGACTATTCGTTTCCACTTCTCGGCTCTCCGATTTCCCTGCCTTTGTCCGTCCAAATTCCTTTGTCCTGCATCATCAATCACTGTATAATGCTTCGCAGGGAGGTGGCCATCTATTTCATAATGGATGTGTGTTAGTTCTTGTGGACATGGTCGTTTATTCCGTTACTCCAAGAATGCCCGTGAACACAACCTTCTACCAATGCATCATCCATATCAGACTTCAAATCTTATACAACTCTACCTATTAACCTCATCAAATCCATTCATCCATCGGAATGCATCTCTGCCATTGATTTGGGGGCCCCAGATCCTATGGTCATCATTAATATCGGGCAGCTAAGTCGCATGATGTTTACCTGTCCGATGTGAGTGGTTTTCTCTCTCCCTGCTAGGACGCATGGCAATCACTGTGTGGCGTCGGGTGGAACTCGACTGAAACTGCTTACTGCTCGAAGTCCCTCCGATATTTTGCCGGTTTTTGTGGGACTCCACTTCTGGTAGAATCAGAAGAATATCCATTGTATTTTATGATTTTTCGGGTCCAGGTGCTTGATGAGCCCCAAAATTGGTAACAATTTGGGCTCATTTGGCCTAATTTTCATTGTTCAGCCCTTGTTCAAATCCGTCATTTTCTATAGTTTACGCATTATTTTTAGTATGTTTGTGTCTTTGGTACGAATAGGGGAAGTTACTTTTCCTAGGTGGTTAGCACGTGTCTATTTCAGGTTCTTGACATATATTGGAGCAAAGTCAAAGCAATCATGAGCTATAAGGCAGCCAAGCCTGAAGTGAGGACTTTAAGGAGGGGTGCCTTTGGCATTCAATGACCCTTCCTCGGGATCTTCACCTCCAACTCCGAGCTCCAAAGACCACCAAACCGAATCTAGAAGGCAACCAATCAGCATTTAGAAAGGGACTGTTTGACTCACAGTTTGACAGCCGAGTCCACAGATTGAGGAGGCCAGCTAGGTCCCTTGTTATCTATGAATGTTGAGGCCTTAGCCTTCGTAAAGAGACTTTTGAAACTATTGTGTAATTTGCACCTCAGTGCTGCAGCTTTATTTTGTTCCTTTGTAGCCATTTTTGGCATGACTGTTATGATTCTTTTTGGATAATGAGAAGCAGTTTGGTTTCC